>JARSSU010031800.1:0-12358 GCA_029619165.1 Eurosta solidaginis | reverse complement strand
TGCTTTCCCTCTTATGTGAGTCAGAATAATTTTGAAATTAGTTGCTGCTGCTTAATTTCATGTGAACGAAGGAGTCGATTAGCAGCAAGTGGGGAATTGTATAGCAGCATGTGCCCCATCCGTCCGCCGAAGCAGATGCAGTTACGACAACTAAGGAAGGCTAAGCAACCGAACATACATTCTCAGCTAAATTTCAGCTTGCAAAACTTTTAAATTACCTTCTTTTAAAGTGGGCGGTGCCACGCACCATTTTTCCAAAACTTTACTAATTTTCTATTATGCATCGTAAGGTCAACCCACCTACCAAGTTTCGTCACTTTATCCGTCGTTTCGTAATGAATTATCGCACTTTCTCGGTTTTCGAATTTTCGCTATCGAAAAAGTGATACCTCAAATTTACTCAAGATATCGTGTTTACGGACAGACGGACGACATGGCTAAATGAATTTCTTTTTTCGCCCAGTCATTTTGATATAGAGAGTCTATATCTATCTCGAATAGTTTATGCAGCTACGGGTACCGTTAAACGAGCAAAACGATACACTCTGTGAGTTCTGCTCACTGAGTATAAAAAACGGCAGCTGGTGCTTTTGCTTTGCATTTGTAATACAAACAAACAAGTAAGGCTGTGCCGAAGACTTCATACCTTTCATGAATGGGGCTGAACAATAATCTTATCCCATTCGTAATCTCCAAATAATGCGCTGTATAAGATAAAAATATATAGTGAACAGATGTACATACCTAAACGATTTTAAGATAAATATAAAAAAATGGCAAAAAACCCCCTTATCTGAACGATCGGTTGTATGGGAATATATTATATATAGCTCCGATCGAAATGATTTTTACAGGAAATCTTCTATGATATATTAGAATATATATCACCAAGTTTCACGTTTTTATATTGGAAACTAAGGGAGAAATGGCCAAAAATCTTTCTATCTGAACGATCGGTTGTATGGGATAGGTATAACTATATACATATAGCTCCGATCAAAGTGATTTTTTCAGGAAATCTTCTATGATATATTAGAATAAATATCACCAAGTTTAAGTTTTTATATTGGAAATTAAGGGAGAAATGGCCTAAAAATCTTTCTATCTGAACGATCGGTTGTATGGGATATATATTATATATAGCTCCGATCGAAGTGATTTTTTCATGAAATCTTCTATGATATATTAGAATAAATATCACCAGTTTACACGTTTGACTTTCTAAGTTAAGGGAGAAATGGCCAAACATCTTTCTATCTGAACGATCGGTTGTATGGGATATATACTACATATAGCTCCGATCAAAGTGATTTTTTCAAGATATCTTCTATGATATATTAGAATATACACACCGAGTTTCACGTTTATACTTCTAAATTGCGACAGGAATGACAAAAATCGTTTTATCTGAACGATCGGTTGTATGAGAAGATATGTTATAGGTGGTCCGATCCTACCGGATCCGACAAATGTCTAATATATACAAAATACATAAATAAATAAATAAATGTAAGGCGCGATAACCTTCGAAGCGATCTAAGGCCGAGCTTCTCTTCCAATTTGCGTCGTGCTCCTCTTGATTTTCCCTACAAATTGCCGGACGGGACCTATATTTTTATGCCGACTCCGAATGGCTCTGCAAGGCAGATGAGTTTTCACTGAGAGCTTTTTCATGGCAGAAATACACCTGGATGCGCTTGCCAAACACTGCCGAGGGGCGACCCCGCTTAGAAAAATTTCCTTCTAATTTAAAAAGCTTATTTCTAAAATTTTGATGTTGCTTTGCCCGGAGTGCGAACCCAGGGCATACGGTGTGGTAGGCGGAGCACGCTACCATCACACCACGGTGGCCGCCACAAAAATACATTCTTGTGCCAAATTTCATTGAGATATCTCAAAATTTTGAGGGACTAGTTTGCGTTCAAACAAAAGGGCTTCGTTGCAAAACACCAACTGTGTGAAATGCTTTGAAAAGTGAAAGTGGTAGACGGGCACAATGTAGATGGCAGGAATACAGAGGAGCATACGCATTTACTCGCGCTGAAGTAGAATAAAATGAATGAATGAAATATTAACAATGTCATTGAAAATCAGACGACGAAATGGTTATAAAGTCAGCTCTTTTTTCTCATGTTGCCATAAGGTCAATTATTTAGTTTGACACCTCCACGTACTACAATTTTAAACAACGGTTGAATTACAGTTTATGTTTGATTGTTTTCACTATATTTTTGTTTTTCGCATATGGCGCTCCTTTTTCGAAAATTTGGAATTAGCCGCCGCCATTTTTAATAAATCTGATTAAAAGCTGGGCCGGTAGGATGATTCTTTCGAATTAGGAAGAACATATTCAACTAAACGTCTCATAGAAGTTTTTTTTTGTGTGGTTTCTTAATTGCTATATATGATTATGATCTTTTTCCCGAAATGTTCTCAAGCCCAAACGAAAATTCCGTAAATAGTCACAAATGAAATTAAGACAGGTAATTAAGTAAATTGATCTTATGACCATATGAAGGAGTCATAAAGTCAATTGACCTTATGGCCATTTGTGGTGATCATAACCGTTGACATTATGTCACCCCATCTTAATTAGGGTTTCTTATGAGTTCAACCTAACCAACCTAGTATCGCCCACTTACTATTCCAACGAAGAAAAGAACTGCAGATCTCTATATACAAAAATGTTGATAAAGTTTGTTTAAGATAGATATGTTCGGAAGCTTACAAGAGTAAGGCCAGTTGTTACCTTATTGAGTTAAGGGACTTAGAACATTCCTTCGGTAGGCATGCTTTTTATAAGAGGCCACTGAAGTACAAAGACCCAAAGGTTCCGAGGATCAAAAAAGGTGATAATACCTAGCGTGGTGGTGATGCTAATCTGTGCGCTGGGCGTAAACTACTGATCAGAAGAATTGCGTAAGAATGACAACCGTTAATATTAGCCCAGCGATTGCTTGAAATTTAAGCAGAACTGTTTATAGAGATGACCTTATTCCGCACCTCAAGAGTTCTCCATCCTACTAATGCCTGGAGGATATATGATAATTTAACCTATCAGCTGGTTCACTCTCCAGTCTACAGTTTTTTACGCAAAAATCGGAGATAAGTACGAATTCGGCAGTCTTTATGGTTTAGATCCCGTATCACCAACCTGTACCTTAAAATTTCACTACAGCTTGTTGTTAGTATGATTCTGAACTATTTAACTATGTCTGCCAGTACCAGGAATACTCTTAATTCCTCTTCTTGTAATGATAAGGAGACTCTCCGTAAGTTTTGGGGAGCTTAATCGATGTTGATGGTCCTTTCCGAATATTGATTCCGCACGTTCTGGAAAATAGCATCATACTTGTTCTAGCCTACCATCTCGGGAACGAGAGGTACTGTACTAATAGAGACTTACGTGTAGCCAAAATGATGCCCCCTCAATACCAGGTAAGATCGGAAGTCATGTTCGGCAAAGGGATGATGTATTGGCAGGTTAGAGACTACAGAAATGCAATTTTTACTGAGTTAATTGATTTTGCCAAGGAACTCTAGGGGGTGTGCATTTATTTTGATTTTTACCGATGGACAAAAATGCCAAAACGTTCTCCAGAGAAAAATTTCGATATGCAACAAGTAAGGAAGTCTAAGTTCGGGTGAAACCGAACATTACATACACAGCTGTACACATGGAATGCTGTTGTTGTTTGTTTTGTGTGCTTAATAGTGTTACAAGGCTGCGCAGTAATACATATACATATGGTTCTATTCTGAACTAATTTTTCTTCGAGTTATGGCTCCCGAAACATAGAAAATTGCTTAGTCATAAAAGGGGCGGTGCCAGGCCCATTTCTTTAAATGTGAAGTTTTTCCTATTTATTGTATTAATCCACTTGGGAAATGAAATACCATTGCTCTTTTTGCAAAGATTATTTTATTCGTCCACGACCCTTTTAAAAATCTTTTATATAAAAGTGGGCGTTGTCCTTAACCGATTTCGTTAATTTTTCTTCAAAGCATTCCTTAAAGGAAAGGCAATCTCTCTGCCAAATTTTGTTACGATAGGTTTAGCGATTTTTGATTTATGATTAAATATAGTTGTAAAATTGATTTTATCACAAGTGGGCGGTGCCACGCCCATTTAAATTTTATTTTTTTTTCAAATTTGTACCAAAAGTCTTAATATCAGTCCACACGTCAAATTCAACATTCTAAGTTTATTATTTTCTAAATAATCAGGTTTTTTGTGTTTTCCAAAATGTTATATATATAAAAAGTGGGCGTGGTTATAACCCGATTTCACTCATTTTCAATACCAATCTATTTTGGGTCCAGATAAGCTCGTGTACCAAATTTGGTGAAGATATCTCAATATTTACTCAAGTTATCGTGTTAACGGACAGACGGACGGACGGACGGACATGGCTTAATCAAATTTTTTTTCGATACTGATGATTTTGATATATGGAGTCTATATCTATCTCGATTCCTTTATACCTGTAAAACTATCCGTTATCCAATCAAAGTTATAATACCCTGTGTACAAGTACAGCTGGGTATAAAAAAAAATTCGAGGACAAAAATTGCAAAGCCTCTTCCCAACAAGATGGGCCAATGTCATGAAGCGGTATCCACTTACATTGAACTTCAGCCAGCAATATTCGAAGCCCTTGAAGAGATAGCAGAAAGGAAAAACGACAAAACTTCAGCACAAGCTTATCAGTTTCAAGCTTTTATTTCTAGCGTGCAATTCCAAACGCTGCTGTTGTTGTTGTAGCGATAAGGACACTCCCGAAGGCCTTGGGGAGTGTTATCGATTTTGATGGTCCTTTGCCGGATGCAGATCCGGTACGTTCCGGTAACAAGCACAATAAAGGCACCGGCCCCAACCATCTCGGGAAACGATTTGTTATGACCACATGAAACTTTCTAGGCCATACCGCCCTCCCACCGCCTTGATCCATCAGGAGTTCGGGGTCGCCAGAGCCTCGGCTGTTAATGAAACAGGATTCGCCACGGGTAGGTGAGGTTGACAATTGGGTTGGATAAGCTATATATGCGCTGTCGAGAGAGTTGCGCTACACAAGAAACCACGCATCAGTAAACATCAATTAAAATAGATGCAACGTTGATACTGAGATCGTTGTTGTTGTAGCAGTGCTTCGCCCGACCTAACAGCTGCGACGATCACAAATTGTCATCAATATCCTCTAACGGGAGTCCGAGGAAACTTGCTGTTTCAACAGGGGTGGACCATAATGAAAGGGGTGTAAGAGGCGTTGGTTCCACATTACAATTAAAGAGATGGTTGGTGTCATGTGGGGACCTGCTTGTGTTTTTTTTTGCTTCATACGGCTGAGTTCTCAAGTGCCGTATTTTCTCAAAATGATTACGGAGATTCTGGTATACAACAGAAACTGTTTGGTTAGCGTCTCATTTCTCTCCCTGATGGGGAGTATTCTCGCCTCATTATGTAGGTGATGTTCTGGGGACATAAGAAGACAGCCCGTGGCGATTCTGAGAGCAGTATTTTGGCAGGCCTGTAGCTTCTTCCAGTGGGTAATTTTTAGTCTTGGCGACCATATAGGGGACGCGTAGCACGCAATCGGCTGGCCAATTGCTTTGTATGTGGTAACGAGCGTCTCTTTGTGTCTTCCCCAAGTACTGCTAGCAAGGGATTTAAGAATTTTATAACGGCTCTGGATTTTCGGAACAATTGCGGCTGCGTGCTCACAAAAATGTAGATCCTGATCAAACGTCACACCCAAGATTTTGGGGTGTAGGAAAGTCGGTAGCGTAGTGCCATCGACGTGGATGTTCAAAATGGTCTACATTTGGGACGTCCATGTCGTAAATAAGGTCGCGGAAGATTTAGTCGATGATAATGCCAGGTTTTGCGAGGCGAAAAAAATGGAGAGATCGGGGAGGTAGCCGTTTATTCTGTTGCAAAGCTCATCGATCTGTGGGCCTGGGCCTGTGGCCATTATTGTGCAGTCATCGGCGTAGGAAACGATAGTAACTCCTTCTGGTGGCGAAGGTAGTTTAGATGTGTAGAAATTAAACAAAAGTGTTGATAGGACACCATCCTGTTGCACCCCTTGTTAAATTCTTCTTGGTTTTGATGTTTCATTTCTAAATTGCACCAATGCGTGCCGACCACCCAGATAATTTGCGGTCCACCTTTTAAGACATGGGGAAGGGTAGGCCCTTCCAGATCTTGCAGTAACGTGCCATGGTTGACCGTATCAAAAGCTTTCGATAGGTCTAGCGCAACGAGTACTGTTCTGAGTTGGGGGTTTTGATTTAAACCGCAATTTATCTGGGTGCTGATGGCATTTAGCGCGGTGGTGGTGCTATAGAATTTTCTGAAGCCAAGCTGATGTCACGCTAGCTGCAAATTTGCTTTGAAGTAGGGGAGCAAAATGGCTTCAAGCGTCTTTGTTACTGGCGATAGGAGAGATATCGGGCGATACCACTCTCCTATGTTAGCTGGTTTCACAAGCTTTAGTAGCGGGGCCACCTTGGTCATTTTCCATTTTCGGGTATGAAAAATGTGGACAGAGACAGGTTGAAGACATGTGCTAAATATTTAAAACCCTCTTTCCCTAGGCTTTTAAGCATCGGCATGGCTATGCCGTCTGGGCCCACTGCTTTGGATGGTTTAGCATGACCGATGGCATCCTCAACTCTTTGGCGCTGATGGTAATTGGTGAGGCGCTGAATTTATGTTTATGTGCGGGTCTATCTTTATTGGCCGTAGAATGCATTATATATTGTCGGCAGAAAGCGCTCCCGCATTTTTTCGCATCCTACAGCACTTTATCGCGGAAGGCGATGGAAACTTTGTCATTGTGCCTAGACGGATTCGATAGGGACTTTACGCCGGACCACAGTTTACCTACACTGGCAGAGAGGTTACAACCGCTTTGGTGCTCCTCGCATTTCGACCGCTTGTGTTCATCCACAAGCAGTCTGATGCATTGGTTTATATCCCTTATTTGGGGGTCGCCGGGATCGAACTGTCTTATAAGGTCACGCTCTCTCGCTAAATTTGCGGCCTCCGCCGGGAGGTGGGGCCGAATGTCGCGAATTCTAACGGCGGGAATGAAAAGTGCCGAGGTGGATTCAATGACCTTGCGGAAAGCACGCTCTCCTTGGCGGGCATAAGTCGGGATAGGGAGGGCAGCAAAGCGGTTGTCTGTAAAGGATTTGTATTCGTCCCACATTCCTTTTTTGAAGTGTATGAAAGTGCGTTTTTGTGTGACGGCGAAGTCGGCGGTACGCTCGAGCGAAATAAGTATGGGCAGGTGGTCGGATGCCAATGTTACCATCGGCTGCCAGTTGACGCAGTTTACGAGTTCTGCGCTCACGATTGAAATATCCGGCGAACTGTGACAGCTTCCTACCATACGTGTGGGGGCGTCTCCGTTTATTGTGCAGAACGTCATTTCTTCTATTTGATCCGCCAACATCTCACCCCTACTGTCCGCCCGCAAGTTTGAGCACCATTGATCGTGATGGGCATTGAAATCGCCTAAGATAATGCGATTGCTGCCAGTGAGTAAGGCGCTGATATTAGGGCGGTATCCACTGGGACAACAGGTGGCAGGAGGGATGTAGATGTTGATGATTTCTAGGTTTGCATCGCCTGACCGGACAGATAAGCCTTGACGTTCTAAGACACTGTCCCTGCGGTCGATGCCGGGACAAATATATGATATTGCACAAAGTGGTGTATGATAAACGCGAGGCCGCCTCCTTTTCCTCTTTCGCGATCTTTTCTGTGGACATTATACCCAGAACAGGTCTGCAGTGCAGATCATGCTGTGAGTTTAGTCTCTTGAATCGCAGCAATGCGGATGTTGTGCCGCTTCATGAAATGGAATATCTCCGTGATCTTCCCAGTTAATACATTACAGTTTAACTGCAAAATTCTGAAGTGCATAGTGGGGGAGACGTGGCCACTCTGGAGTAAGCGACGGGTGACTACGCCTGGGTTGTGGAAGGCTAGGACGCAACTGCTGTTGTGGCCCTGGGACTGGACTTCTTGGGTAAGCATTGGGGTACCCGGTGTATTTGGGTATGCGGCCTGGCAACATGGCGCAACGAAACCTGTCGAGGGGTTGCCGTCGCGGAGACCAGAACATCTAGGAAAGTGGCACCGTCCATTGCAGGAGCTGCATTGGGCGGATGTCGCAAACATATATATTCTGTGCTGGCAAACGGTGCAAAGGGAGGTAGGGACTAAGAGTATGTTTCCCTGACCTACACAATTGCTGCCGGAAAAGAGGGGGAGAAGACGGGGGCAGGGGCTGATGCTCGGCATTGTTCAGGCGCAACGAAACCTGTCGAGGGTTGCCGTGTCGCGGAGACCAGAACATCTAGGAAAGTGGCACCGTCCATTGCAGGAGCTGCATTGGGCGGATGTCGCAAACATATATATTCTGTGCTGGCAAACGGTGCAAAGGGAGGTAGGGACTAAGAGTATGTTTCCCTGACCTACACAATTGCTGCCGGAAAAGAGGGGGAGAAGACGGGGGCAGGGGCTGATGCTCGGCATTGTTCACGACTATACTACGGAGATTGTATGTATGAGTGGGAGCAGCCGTATGAGTTGGTGGCGCGGTGGGGTGCGAGGAGTAGCGGATACTTGTTGTGGCTTGCTGAGCAGCGGGGCTGCTGGAAGGTAGGGGGGCGCTAAGGCGCAGACGGGACGTCCCTAGGGCGTGGACATCAAGGAGCCACAAAAGATTTATAGAGTTACGTGGACGTCTGGTTTTGGGATCTAGCCCAGAACCACCTGTCCGATGCAACCATCCCTCACGCGAGACACATTGACAAGAGTATGACCGTCCTAAAAAGATTCTTTTCCGGCAGATGCAGCAAAATCATTTCTCAGGACACGCTTTTTACTGTGAATTAAATTATTCTGTTAATAACTTAAATTTTATTATAATTTTATTTTGAGGTGATTAACTATAAACGATTGTTTGACCTTCTACTACTGTTATATAAACTCTTTTTAATTGAAAATTATTTTCTATTTTTTAGTTCGGTTTGCTATAAAAGCGTGTTTTTTTAGTTTTTTTAAACTATTATTTATTTTTAATTTTTTAGTTCAAGTAATTTTAAAAGTTTTAGTCGAGAGTGATGAAACCTCGAAACGCCAGCGGTCCATGGATGAATCCAACCCCACGGCACCGAAAAGGGCCAAGACGCAGGGAGGCTGGACGCGGTCTTTCGCCGAAATTGCCAAGGGTCGGCAGATCATTGGCATTATAGACGAGAGCAGCGAAGATGGCAGGATCCCGAAACAACAGTGGAAGTGGATCGAGGCCGCGCTCGCTACGGTGGCCGTTAAGGTTAAAAAGACAACCCTGGTCCACCGCCATCTTACACCGATGCAGGGTGGTTCCAGGGCAATGTCAAGCTAATTGCCTGTGACGACGCCAGGTCGGTCAACCTCTATAGGGCCGCCGTCACGCTGATAGGGGTGGTATATCCGGGCGCGCGCCTCAAGGTAGTGGAGGCGCGTGATATCCCCTCACGACCAAGGGCTAGAGCCTGGGTTCCAGTGACGCCAACGGACCCAGCTGACATCCTGGAGCTGCTCCAGGAGTACAACCCGCCACAGGTTTGGAAGTCAACCCGGATAAAACCGAGCTTGTTCTCTTCACGAGGAGGTACAAAGTACCAAATCTTACACCGCCAAGAATTGGGGGTACGTTCTTAGCGTTTAGCGATCAAGTCAAGTATTTGGGAGTCATTCTGGATAGGAAGCTATTATGGAGTGACCATATAGTGGAGCGATCCAAGAAGGCAGCAGCAGAGCTGTTCACCTGCAAGAGGGCAATTGGCACCTCCTGGGGATTCTCCCCTAAGGTGACCTACTGTATTTACACAGCCATTGTGCGCCCGATTCTTCTTTATGGTGCCTTGGTCTGGTGGCCTGCACTAGCTAAAAGTACCTATCTTAAAATGCTTCAAAAGGTGCAACGGAGTTCGGAGCTCTGCATTACCGGGGCTCTCGGCTCCACTCCAGATTCCGTTACATACATACATGGATACATAGATACATAGATAGATACAGGCCAAGCTAATAAAAGCGTGTTAAAAAGGGCTCCAGTATGCTCTTTCGTAGATGTGCCATGCATCCACTTCTATCATTAATAAAGGAATGCGTTTTTTCGCATTATGTGCAAGGTTTCAAATCTATGGCCATTTGGGGTGGTCACAAGTTCAATTGACCTTATGTCCGTTAACCTTATGTGACCCCACCATCACATTATTGCATTGTCATCGAGCCTTGATACGTGTGCAAAGTTTCAATCAAACTTATGGCCATTCAAAGTGGTAATAAGGCCAATTGACCTTATGGCCGTTGACCTTATGTCACCACACCATCACATTAATGCATTGTCATCGAGCCTTGATACGTGTGCAAAGTTTTCAATCAAACTTATGGCCATTCAAAGTGGTAATAAGGCCAATTGACCTTATGGCCGTTGACCTTATGTCACCACACCATCACAATAATGCATTGTCATCGAGCCCTGATACGTGTGCAAAGTTTCAATCAAACTTATGGCCATTCAAAGTGGTAATAAGGCCAATTGACCTTATGGCCGTCGACCTTATGTCACCACACCATCACATTAATGCATTGTCATCGGTCCTTGATACGTATGCAAAGTTTCAAATTAATCAGACTTCTAGAAACCGGTGAAAATTAAGCTCAAATATTCCGTTACAAATACAGGCCAAGCTAATAAAAGCGTGTTAAAAAAGGGCTCCAGTATGCTCTTTCGTAGATGTGCCATGCATCCACTTCTATCATTATAAAGGAATGCGTTTTTCGCATTATGTGCAAGGTTTCAAATCTATGGCCATTTGGGGTGGTCACAAGTTCAATTGACCTTATGTCCGTTAACCTTATGTGACCCCACCATCACATTATTGCATTGTCATCGAGCCTTGATACGTGTGCAAAGTTTCAATCAAACTTATGGCCATTCAAAGTGGTAATAAGGCCAATTGACCTTATGGCCGTTGACCTTATGTCACCACACCATCACATTAATGCATTGTCATCGAGCCTTGATACGTGTGCAAAGTTTTCAATCAAACTTATGGCCATTCAAAGTGGTAATAAGGCCAATTGACCTTATGGCCGTTGACCATAGGTCACCACACCATCACATTAATGCATTGTCATCGGTCCTTGATACGTATGCAATGTTTCAAATTAATCAGACTTCTAGAAACCGGTGAAAATTAAGCTCAAATATTCCGTTAAATACAGGCCAAGCTAATAAAAGCGTGTTAAAAATGGCTCCAGTATGCTCTTTCGTAGATGTGCCATGCATCCACTTCTATCATTAATAAAGGAATGCGTTTTTCGCATTATGTGCAAGGTTTCAAATTTATGACCATTTGGGGTGGTCACAAGTTCAATTGACCTTATGTCCGCTAACCTTATGTGTCCCACCATCACATCATTGCATTGTCATCGAGCCTTGATACGTGTGCAAAGTTACAATCAGACTTATGGCCATTCAAAGTGGTAATAAGGCCAATTGACCTTATGGCCGTTGACCTTATGTCACCACACCATCACATTAATGCATTGTCATGGAGCCTTGACACGTGTGCAAAGCTTTTATCAAACTTATGGCCATTCAAAGTGGTAATAAGGCCAATTGACCTTATGGCCGTTGACCTTATGTGACCACACCATCACAATAATGCATTTCATCGAGCCCTGATACGTGTGCAAAGTTTCAATCAAACTTATGGCCATTCAAAGTGGTAATAAAGCCCATTGACCTTATGGCCGTCGACCTTATGTCACCACACCATCACATCAATGCATTGTCATCGGTCCTTGATACGTATGCAAAGTTTCAAATTAATGAGACTTCTAGAAACCGGTGAAAATTAAGCTCAAATATTCCGTTAAATACAGGCCAAGCTAATAAAAGCGTGTTAAAAATGGCTCCAGTATGCTCTTTCGTAGATGTGCCATGCATCCACTTCTATCATTCATAAAGGAATGCGTTTTTCGCATTATGTGCAAGGTTTCAAATTTATGACCATTTGGGGTGGTCACAAGTTCAATTGACCTTATGTCCGCTAACCTTATGTGACTCCACCATCACATCATTGCATTGTCATCGAGCCTTGATACGTGTGCAAAGTTTCAATTAAACTTATGGCCATTCAAAGTGGTAATAAGGCCAATTGACCTTATTGCCGTTGACCTTATGTCACCACACCATCACATTAATGCATTGTCATCTTAACAGCCTGCTGCATATTTAACCACGGCCTTTAAGCTCATTATTATTAACATAACGTAAAAAGTTTTCAT
>JARSSU010031799.1:0-13665 GCA_029619165.1 Eurosta solidaginis | reverse complement strand
GCAGTGTTTGATATTGCGACGAAGGTCCTTTTTTGGAAAAGATGCCCTAATCGAACTTACATAACGTATAGGATAAAGCAATGCCTCGGCCATAGCGCAATTGACAAGAACCGCCTCTCTGCTTTTTGTTCCATCCAAGTGGCGACTTGAAATAAAACCGCTACTTTCTATCATCAGAGATTCGACGGTGCCCTTCAAAAAGATTATGTTGACAAGAGTAGCCTAAATGTCTTTGGAAGTCAACAGTAAAGCTTGGTGACACGTGTTCTTTTACTGAGTTGATCATAAGTTTTTGGGCCTTCTGTGCGAAATATTTGATTGAGAGGGATTTGCCTCTTCGTGTCCTGCTTATTATGATAACGCTCCCTTCACATCCACCAAGTTTACAAGATGACTCATTGAAGATTTTTAAATTCATCAAAATTCATCTTTTTGACACACCTATACAACCCCATTGCTTTCAGCCCATGATCGCAGTGATTTCTAACTCAATAAGCTTTACACAAAAGCACTTTTCCAGCATTGCTTTGACGTGACTGAAAAAACAATCTTACTCTAAAAGAGTTTTGGAAAGATCGCTTCCACCTTGTTCCTTTGCTCAAACTTTATGGATAAGGCATGGAAAGGCGTCTTAAGTTTCAGATTCGGCTTTACCTTCAGTAGATATTTCTCCACTTGTGTCAATGGCGGGGGAAACGGACCAGTTTGGCCAAAGGTCTTGTGATTTGGCCTTTTCAGTCGCGATGTCGACTACTCTAAACAAGTCGTCTGATCCGGGGTGTAGTTTGGCTACTCGTCCCAGCCTCCATTCATTTGGAGCGAGTTGTCTTCTTTCAAGCGACGAGATCACCTAATTATGTTGGCTTTCGGGTGTTTCCATTTAAACCGCTTTTGCATTTCTAAGATATACTCTCTTCCATCTTTTGATGCAAAGCCTTTAGTTTATGCCACCTATTTACTATGAATGCAGGATTCTCATTGCAGGTGTTAGGGGTTGTAAGTCGGTCGACTCGTTGGACGACGGGCTTAATGATCGCGAGTTGAGGCAAGCCTCTATTCGACAGAGTAGGGTTGAGAATTCCTCGAAAATATTTTTACACCCAGATGCAACTTTTCGAAAGTGGCTTTTGAAACTTTTTACTTCTGCTTCCCACAGACTCCCATATGTGGCAGAGGCGGTGGGGATGAAGTGCCATTGCAGAAATTAATGAGGCGTATTTAGACAATGCGTTTTCTCACGCGGATCTGCTATAAAACGCCTTAAATTCAGATCTCGGGGATCGTGAGGCTCCAACAAAGCTAATTTCATTGTCGGAGTATACATTTTTTGGTATCCTCTCCTGAAAATAATTGTGAGAATACCGCAAGGAGGATTGGGTGCTGAGGTCGGGTTGCGGCTTCCAAATGTATGGCTTTCGTACTAAAGCAAACAACAGACAGACATAACCTTTTGAAATATGGCACCCTCTATCTCTATAACTTTTTATGTCGAATGGTCCTGCAAAATCTACCCCGGTGTTGGTAAAAGGTTGGAAAATGTGGTACGTTCTTGAGGAAGATTCCACATGAGTTGGATTTGTACCCGCTTCTTATAGATCGTGCAGACCTTACAGCTGTGAATAATGAACTGTATCATATTTTTAACTCTAGGATCTAGTATTGGGTTCTAATATGCCTAAACATTCGTTTGATTTTTCCCCATGCAAGAGATGTTGTGGATAAACTGAACTAAAGAGCGAGAAAATTTTGGCCTTTGTATGGTAAGATGACTGGATAGCGTTCGTTATAGGGGTAAGTCAGAGACGCACGTAGGCGACCACCAGCCCTTATGATGTTATCCTTATCTAAGAGAGGGTCAAGAGGACCACTTCGCTTTTAGAATTGACCGGTTTACCTGATTTGAGACTTTTATATTTTGTAGTATAAAATTGCAGTTGAAATAATCTCACTAACGTTGTGTCATGATTTGTATTTGATCTGATGAAACCTTTCTTTGTCTTTGGATGAGTTCTTTCGAAGAATCTCAAGACATACATATCACTTTCAAAGCTCTGGGAGATTCGAAAATCTATTCAGATTTCACAATTCATTTTCGTCGTGACTGTATGAGCTTGGACCGTTTTTTCCTCTATTATTGTATTGTAGATTTGTATCTTGTGTAGGCCATTTTGAGATGACTTCTTGTAACCAAGTAAGGTCCCTGCGCGACAGCGAATTGTTGGCCATTCATGTGCTGAAAGTCCTCTGCTAGCCTGTCGGCTGCATTAGATCCGGAATCCACCTGCGCCAGTTATCCTTTCAACCTTTTCGACGATTTTCCTAATAACGGTTCGCTACGAAAGTTGACCACGAACAAGGGGGCTTTCGTATCCATGCTAGAACCATCGTTGAACCTGTCCATAGGTAGGTTTTTGTATTCCCTAAGTTGAGGTTTCTTAGAATTGTTTATATCATTTCGGAGAGTAGTATGGCACCGCATAATTCCAGTCGGGGAAGCGGGATGGTTTTTACCGGAGCTACCTTTGTTTTTGCCAACAGCATATTGATGAGAACTTGGTCGTTGTTTTCCACTCGTAGGTATACTGCCGCGGCATACGCTTTCTCTGATGTGTCACAAAAACCGTGAATTTCCACTTTGTTGTGCGGGGAAAAGTGTGTCCACCGCGGTATCAGAATTTCATTGATTTCATGATAATTTTCCATGAATGTTTTCCAACGTTCTGTAGTAGTTGGTGGTACACCTTCATCCCATTTTGTACCTTCAATCCAAATGTTTTGCATGATTATTTTAGCTACAACTATTATTGGAGCAAGCCATCTTAATGGGTCGAACACTTTAGCGATTGCCGATAGGATCGCTCTTTTTGTTAAATTGTCGCAATTTTCCATTGGTTTTGCGATGAAGTAGAAGTCATTATTATGTGCATTCCATCTTGTTCCTAGTGCCTTCACTGAACTTGCATCTTCGAATTCCAGGAAATCTTTGTAGAGTAGATATTGTTTAGGAATATCTTTTAGAATTTGCTCGCAACTGGCTGTCCACTTTCCTAGTAGAAAGTCAGCTGATTGCAAAACTTGGGAAATTTGATCTCTGGTAGAAATGATTGGATGCAGTATCCAACAGCAAGAATATCATCCACATACATATACTCCTTGAGTATTGTGGATGCGATTGGAAAGGTGTTTTCGACATCCTTTGCCAATTGTTAAAGCGTCCTTATTGCGAAATAGGGAGCGCAGCTTACCCCAAATGTCACAGTCTTCAGGTCATAAAGGCCTATGACATTTTCAGGGCTAGTACGGAATATTATTTATTATTATTTATTTATTTATTTATTTATTTATTTGACATAGTGGTTGTATCTGTAAGACAAAGTCTTTTTTAAGTACATCAGCAAGTTTTAAAACAAAATAAATAATATAAAATTGAAGTTGTTATAACAACTTTAATACTTAACCTAGAATACACGTTTGATAAGAACATGAAAGTGCTTAAGTTTATTAAGAAAGAAAGAATAGAATATAAATGAAATTATGTTGTAACCACATTAATCACACTGAATTGAAGTAACTATGAATTAGCTTCCCGTAGTTGCTCCTACCCATATCAGCCTTGAGAGAGTCAGGAATGGAGTTCCAGAGCCTTACAGCATTAACAAAAAACAGCCTCGATGAGGACAAATATAAATATCGTGGTATTATTATCTTGCGGTGTCTAGAAGACTTGGAAAATTTTAGTTTTTCATAAAGATAATTTGGTGTTTTGAATTCTATAAGTTTGAACATAAATATACAGTTTCGTGCAGCAATATAATCAAAAATACTGCATCCTAGAACTTTGCACCTCCATGCACATAACGCGTTATATTATTAAATGCAACATCAATTTTATGGCTCGAAGCAGAATCTAATTGACTGTAGACAAGCCCAGAGTATGTTATGTGTGGCACAATCAATTGTATAGCTAACTTTTTCCTGGTCTCCAAAGGTGTAAAAGAAGCAGAAGCTCTTAAACGGCGCAAAATAGAATAAACATTACTTAGGATTTTATTAACGTGGTCAATACAGGTCAACTTGGAGTTTATCACAAAACCCAAATTTCGAATCATTTCAGTAAACGAGAGGGCACTATTTCCAACAAAGAGCTTTGGGATATCTTCAACATGTACAACGCTACTACTTATGGGCAACACATATGACTGACATAATGAATATTATGCGCTGATATTTTGTTTGGTTCGAATGTACCATAATTTGTCGGTACATTTTCTCAATATCGCTGTTGAAGACGTAATTGTATAGTCGTGAAGATTTGAGAATCGTTAAGTCCTCTTGCAGAGTAGGGCCTGTATAAAGACCATCGTTTAGGCTTACTCCATTTGCAGTCGGACTAGATGCGTTAAATACGACGCAAACTTTAGTTGAGGTACTTTCTTCCCTGATGACGGCATGACGAGGTTGAAAATAATGGTCAGAGGAGTCTGGTGGTACGTAGCTGTTGATCCTTGACATATGTCCTAGTCCCTCGTATTCGGTTAGAACTCGATTGGACTCCGTTTGTTGGGTAGGATTTTTTGCGGGGCGTATCTCGTTCTGCAAGAACTGAGAGCAGGCTCTTTTAAGAGATGGTCCTAGAGAGATGTTTGATGGAAATTCCCGTTTAGATGTTAGTGAGACAGTATATTTCCCTGTATTATCCCTTGTGGTTGTATTTCTATACAATTCTTAGCAGTATTGTTCGTCTTGATTTAGACATTTGTTTTTGGGGAGTTCTTCGAGCTCCCAGAAGGCGGATAGTTGTTCATCCAATGATACGTAACTGTAATAAGAGACGATTCGGTTTGTGCGCTCTTGAGCATCTTCACGGCCTGTAAGAATCCAGCCGAAAACAGTTTCTTGTGCTAAGAGTGTACCAAGCACATTCTTCTCCAATCCGTTCAGGATGATTTGAAGGTAAATGTCCCCTCCGAGAACTTGATCCACTTGCTCATTTACTAGATCTGCAAAAGTATCGATATAAATATCGATACATCGATACCAGGTTCGTGGTGCGATTATCGACGTGTTTTTCTAAATATCGAGTACTTTATTCCCATTTCTTATTCCTTTTTCTAGCGGCGGAATTACCAGCGTCTAAAACTTTGGTAAGACAAATAAAACATGAATAAATAAAATTACATACATTATGTCAGCATTGTGTTTATTTTAGATGAATACCTAACAAGATGGTGGCTCTGAATATTGAAAAATTCTTACAAAAGTTCAATGTGAAAGTTACGTTATTTTTTTCATATTATATACACATATATACAATGTATTCGTATATGTAGATATACACGCAACAGAAGACATCATAGAGTTTGAAGACGAAAATTGTGTTGCCAAAAAGCTACGAAGTACAAAGTCAAGCATTTGGACCCATTTCGACAAAATCAGAAATACTATTGCAAAAAATGTTATATTTATAATAATAAATTTTTTCAACATCTAGAACGATCGCATACAACTGCAAATTTAGATTCACATAGTTCGCCAAATAAGATTAATTTTTATATGAAAAAACATATGAAGATCCATCATCACGTAAAAGGCTTTTGCCAGCACCCTACTGGGGTTTAGCCACCGCAGACGTTCGACCTTTTCCCATAGTGGATGACAAAGGATGTCATAACTTTGTATATACCCTCGCTTCGCTGTATAAGCTACCATCGCGGACAACTTTGCAGAATGTGTTTTATGATCGTTTCGAAGTTATGAAGACAATATTTCATATATATATACATGTGTATATTATATTTACATAAATGTCTGATATATACCTGATATTGCTTTTAAATTGAGTAAGCGCTTTTCACTATAACAAAAAATTCGATATATATCGCGATATATCGATACCCTCCCTCTTAAATATCGAAAATATCGAGTATGCCGAATACTTTTGCAGCTCTATCATTTACAAAGAATCTTTTATCTGCCAACTGAAGATCTGGGAGTGATTGCTTTGTCATCGCATTGATCTGGCACGTTGGAAGATTTCCTGTTAGTTGAGGCAGGACAAGGACCGCTGCGTTCAAAGAGAACAATTGGTCAATTAGGGACCGCAACTCTATCAAACAAGATTTTTTGACTTGTGAAGAGAATGAGTTGTTAATACCGGAAACTTGAGCGCGAACTTTCTTGGAAGGCAGGTTAATTTGACGTTTAAGACGTTCGGTGATGAACGAGCACCCAGAATCAGAGTCAATTAGGGCTCTAGCTGAAAAGTTTGTATTATTATAATTTATGTTAACATGAGCAGTGCCTAGCAGCACAACTGTGGTTGTGTGCGCATGACAAGATTACACATTCGAGACTTGCTTCCCACGTGACTTTGAATTTTGTCTCTCCCTTGCCTGTTTTGGTGTTGATGGGACATCATCATCCGAATGCTTTGCATGCGCTGCTCTCTTTTGTTAATTTTTTTGTATATGTAGGAGCGTGATGTGTCGAGAATGACAAGTGCTGCCGTTGTATGAGCTTGTACATTTCGACACAGAATGTCCAGACGATAAATAATTCAGGCAGCTATTATTGCTCTTAATAAAATCGACTCTATGATCAGGTGAAAGTTTAAGGAATTTCGTGCATTTGTGTAGTTTATGCTCATTTGTGTGACAGATTTTACAATTAAATTTCTTTACGCTTCTTTGGAAGATGCCAACCTCTTTTCGTTGGAGTTCAGGATTTTGTTTTGAAATATGAGGCTTAAAACTTTTTGAAGTCTTATTGCCTCTATGCCAGACACGTTTTGCAACGCAAGAAATTGGTCAGAAAGAAATGTATTCATCTCCTGCCATTTAGCTATTCCTGTCTTGTTCCCCAAAGACTGTTCCCAAAACGACATGCTGCTTTCGGGCAATTTTTCAACACATAAGTATACAAAGAGGGCGTTACACAGATCTATATTTTGAACCTTTAATACTGTCATACAATTATTTAATTTTAATTGTGAATCCTTTCTTGATATACCACAATGAGATTCTATGGGCTTTATGCAAAAGACAGTGTCGAGTTGAGCCTTAACTAAACTACGCTTATTTTCATACCTTTCAGTTAAACTCTTCCACGAAATATCCAAACCTTCATTAGTAACAGGTGCATTGCTTACAATATCGTTGGCCTCCCCTTGAGTTTTTTGATTAAGATGGAATAGCTTCTCAATCGGGCAAGGTCCTTGTTCGTTATGTAAATGGCCGTGAACATATCTCGGAATTTAGGCCACGACAAATAGTCACCCCTGAACACAGCTGTATCGCATGGAGGAAGACGTATATTGTGTATTCGGATAGTTGGAGCTTCAGGCTCCTTGGTGCCCTTGGATAACTTGTCAGGCAACTTACCTATTGCAGTCAAGCATCGTACATACGATTGGTATGACAATTTATATTTCTTTTTAATTAAAGAAAGTTCTATTGGTTGGAGGCCTTGAGTTGAGGAGATAGCTTCTTCATATGCAGATCTTATCTTCTCCCACATAATCTTAAATTCACCCTGCTGAATACTGAGGGAGATTATGGAGTGGTTAGCTGTGGGTTGATCATTGAAATCCGTTTCGAATTCCATGATCGCTTCTGCTTTTGGTATGAAGGTTTTTAAGCCGCCGCCATCACCATTTAGACGGCGGCGTTCGAAATGCTTGTGCGCGGCCGTATGCGGCGAATGGAAAGGCACCAAAGAACGCCGACCGCCATCGTCAACAACAAGAATCCATTCGCCAGTCTAAAACCAATAGCCGGCAATCGCGGATGCGCTCCTTTTGGATATCTATACTTGTATATATTTAGATTGAATCCTTTAAGTTTGCACAAAGTGAATATTTCAAGTCAATTGCTAGAGTTTTAACAAAATTCAAATATATTTGTTAAAGTTAATTACTTAATTATTAAATAATAAATAACAACTGCATTTTTATAACGTTTAAACGAAAACTATAAACCCCTTTTATTTAAGAAAGAAGTGAAGAGTGAAGCGAAGAGAGACCAGGTGATTTATTCATGGTCCTTCGAGCCATCCTTGGTCCACCCCTAAGTTAGGTTAGGTTGACCTGGCCGGTCTGTGAGGACCTCACATAGACTGATTGGGTCTGTAGTGTTACCAGAAGTTTGTTTTAACGACCAAACTGAAAAACCCCTTCAAAAACCAGGACCTATGTTATAAAATAACTCCGTCCTCTTGGCAAATACTAGAAGCTTTCTAGGACTTAAGCCACTTGCTGCTTCTAGATCTCACAGCTGTATCACTCCTATAAGCTAGCGTGGAAAGCGCAGTGCACGAGCAAAGAACGTGCTCGATCGTTTCCTCCTCCAACCCGCACTTCCTACATCTGCTATCACTGACCAAGCCTAAATTAAAGGCATGTGACGCCAGAAGGCAGTGTGCAGTCAGAATACCCGTCATGAGTCTAAAGCCCTCTCTTTTTAATGATAGAAGCAACTTTGTTATTCTAAGGTTGTAAGACCTACACATAATCTTCGACATTTTACAGCCCCGCGCTTGAACCCACTCCTTTCCCGCTTAGTCGATCATGTGCACCTCTCGCCTTCGTTCAATCTTGGCCCACCCTTAAATTTATAACAAAAATCTTTAAATTTAAATCGAGCTTTTCGTTTTCGTTCATCAAAAAACAAAAAAAAATAAATTTAAGTAAAGCAGTGCAGTGATAAAAAGTCCTTTGAAACAAGTGACAACAAAATTTAAAACAATAATATACACAGTGGATGTTCGAAATATACATTTAACAAATGAAAACTGAGTGAAGGAATTTATATACTCACATACCTATATACAAAAATACAAATTAACAAAAAAATTTTAAAAAATTCTTCTTTGAAATATAATTGCATAGAACAAAAAATTAAAATTAAAATCGAGTTTTTGTTTATATTTGTATTTAAATCGGCGAACGAGGTTCAAAGTGCTTGGTTAAAAAGCAAATTAAAAAAAATACATACACACATACACTTGTATATACACTTGGTATACCAACAGAGGAACCCCCCAGGGGGCGTCCTTTCTCCTTTACTATGGAACCTGATAGTGAACGCTCTGTTATCTATACTACAGCCCACCGGATGCCAAGTCATTGCATATGCTGACGACATATCATTGACAGTTACCGGCAAACACCTTCTGGTGCTTGGCGAGCTTTTGTAAAATGCTCTTAATCTAACAAACACTTGGTTTAGGGAATGCGGACTCAGCATCAGCAGTGAAAAATTTAGATGGTTCTTTTTACCCGCAAACGCATTATACCGGAATTTACCCTCCCGTCCCTAAATGGGAGGGAAATCAAACTCTCTACCGAGGTTAAATATCTCGGAGTTATTCTAGACAGGAAGCTTGACTGGAAGCGAAATGTGGAAGAACGATCCAGGAAAACCACAATGGCTCTCTACGCTTGTAAGTCGGCAATTGGAAAAAGGTGGGGTCTCCAGCCACGCATATTCTATTGAATCTACACGGCTGTGGTGAGACCCATACTCTTCTACGCCGTCACCGTATGGTGGACGGCACTCTATATCGAGTCTAACAAGAGCAAAGTAACGAGAGTGCAGAGGGGGGCGGCAATGCTTACCAGCGGTGCCCTTCCCTCCACTCCCACCAAAGCTCTTGAAACCATATTATTCCTTCTCCCAACTGACCTATATGGTACATACTGCGAAATCCTGCAACGCGGCAAGGCTCAACGCTATCGAACCATGGAGGGACTGCAGGTTTGGTCACACCCGGATCCTGAAGCAGGTCCCCGAAACCTTCATGAAATTGGGCCATACAACATCGTCCCCTTGCTAGGACAACCAATTTTCCACAAGAATCCCAGAGAGGAACGAGTGGGCAAACAGCGTGGAGCCCGGGTCTCACGAAATCTCCGTTTTTACAGATGGCTCTAAACTAACCAACAGAGTAGGCAGCGGAATATTCTCGGAGAAGCTCACTCTAAGCGAAAGCTTTCGTTTACCCGACCACTGCAATGTTTTTCAGGCTGAATTTATAGTTATCTGTGAAGCAGCCCTCTATCTTGCTATCCTGCAGGTGACCAATTCTATTTCAATTTTCTCTGACAGCCAAGCTGCCATAAAATCCCTGCAATGCAGTTACACCTCATCACTAGTGGCATTGAAGTGCAGAGAACCCCTCAACAAACTAGCTGAAAATTGCAGCCTAAGCATAATATGGGTTCCTGGCCACTGCGACATCTCAGGAAACTGCGCCGCGGATGAGCTAGCTAGGGAAGGCACCAACCTGCAAACAATAACCTCCGCTGGTTGGGCCAGCCCACCTCTAAACACTTGCAAACACTGCCTACGATCTCTTTTCACGTATCAAGCAAACGCCAGATGGGACAAGGAACCTACATGTAGTATATCCAAGCAAATCTGGCCTAAGCTGGATGAAAAGAGATCGCAATCGGTGATGTTGTTTAACCGCATCTCTGTAAGCCCACTAGTGGGCCTTCTCACAGGCCACTGTCTCATGGGCACTCACGGTGCCTATATGTGCTTGCAGACAAATGACTTCTGCCGCAGCTGTAGGGACGAGGAGGAGATAGAAAGCGTAGAACACTATCTGTGCCACTGTCCCGCACTGTAAAAAACCAGGCACCAATGCCTCCACAGACACTCCTTTGGGTGCCTTGCGGAGCTTGAATCTACAAACCCAAACGACATCTTGCGTTTCATTAGGCAAACGCGCTGGTTTAGCCTCACTAGGGCCTAAACTTTCTTCTTCTTCGAAAGTAGGGTAACAGGAATAGGGGCCCTCAACCAACAAAAAGCAGACCAGGCCACAAAAATAACAAACCACAGAATACAGGAATCGGCGAGTAGGCAGCAGTTTTATTCTTCATAAAAAATATAGAAAAGAATAAAACTTTTTTCTACAAAGTTTATATTATTTTTGTAAACTGCAAAACATATATACATATATATATGTATCCACATAAATATATGAATATTGCGGAAATTTTCTTACAGTTTGCAATTTTTTTTCAACCAAAAATTGGTACAAAACATTCCGATATAACAAAAGGAAAAATCCGTCAATTATATATATATATATATATATATATATATATATATATATATATATATATATATATATATACAATTAGCGGATTTTTATATATATATATAGAAGTGCGCACTTCGGCTACTTCTGGCTACTTCGTTGACCGTCACCATTAGCCTCTCACCTAAAGTGCTCAGTTTGATGACAGTCATCAAAAGCAAAATCGAAGTATGAAATGCTCTGTTTGGTGACAGTTATTAAACTAACCACCTTACCTAAGATGACATGTTCGGTGACGGTTATCAAACAAAGCATTTTACCTAAAGTGAATAATTTGATGACACTTCACCTATTGCAGTTCCATGACTGTCATCAAAGTGTACCTTCGATTCTTCTGAAAATGTAAAATTACTTTTCTTTTGTTTTTACGGAAATTCAAACGTTTTAAAATAGTCCGAAAAGAACTTTAATGTCTATTGGCGACGGATATTGGCCTGGATATCATATGTGGTACCAGGCTCTGGATAAGGGGCTGTTAACAGCCTTAAACTGACTATAGTTATCAGATATCGCACCTTTCAAGAGATGCCCCTGATTTTACTCATAGTGGAGGATCTAGAGAGGATAACTCGATAAAACCAGATGTGCCTACGGTACTTGTACCGAGCCCATTGGTGAGAGGACTCTATTTTGAATTGTAAAAATCCGCACTAAACTATGACTTTCGCATTCTATTTTGTAACGACAGCCTGTGGCACTGTGGCATTACGGCAAAAAGAGATGTATACATATATACAACCATGCATACGCTTTGGTTGCGCGCAACATATTTACGGTCAAACTTCAAGCACTTCCGATTATGTCGAACCATGCATATCTACGTCAAACATTTTTAAGCCACGTCGAACGCTCAAACCATCTGATATACTTTATGTGCATGTATGGGTGTATGCGCGCGAAAGCAATTTCTCCTTTGGCCGTTCTAATCTGTGTATAGCTTGTGGTTTGTTCGGTTATGCCTCGTTAAACATGTATCTGTAGGTAACGTCTTGTGGTAAGGGTGTGTGCGTACTTTCTTCGTCTGTTGAGTGAAAATATGGCGAAGGAAAGATTTCGTGGCACTTTTCAGGGGCTTCGTTCACTAACCGAAATGGGACTTTGGATCATTATTCAAAGTGTTCAACACAACGAAGGAAGTGCGACCGGGAATTTTTAAACCGCAGTAGTGACTTACAAAAATCAAAAAAAAACCCAAAGTGATATTTTTTTGCCATAACCCGCTACAGTTACGGTTCCGGCCACCGGTACACCAGCCAAAGGACACTCAAGCAACCTGCCGCCGCTGAGGTAAGAAAAAAAAGAGAAGTGTATTCCCGTTGTGTTTTTATATAAATTTCTATTTCCCTCCTTTTTATTTTTAAATAAAATCCCATTTTTAGATAATTTCAAATTTAAATAAAACCTAAAAATAAATTTAATAAAATAATTTTAAATTTAAATAAAACCTAAAAATTTAATTTAATAAAATAAATTCAAATTTAAATAACACCTAATCATAAATTTAATAAAATAATTTAGAATTTAAATAAAACCTTAAAATAAATTTAATAAAATAATTTAAAATTGAAATAAAACCTAAAAATTTAATTTAATAAAATAAATTCAAATTTATATAACACCAAAACATAAATTTAATAAAATAATTTAGAATTTAAATAAAACCTAAAAATAAATTTAATAAAATAATTTAAAATGTAAGCGAAGGCTAGTAATAAAGTGAACAAAACATTTTTAAGTAAATGAGATAAACTGAAAGTGAATAAAATCTATATAAAATAATTAGAAGGTGTAAAATCAAAGCCAATGGTAGATGGTAATATACGTTGTCTATTTCAGATCCTCACGCGGCAGGAGTATTCCTGTGCCTCAACGAAAGGCCGTTAAACTAATAAGCATTCGAGAGTTTCCTGCAGCTGAACTGCCTGGAGGCAATAAACAATTGCAGCATATTTATACCCCCCTAAAGCTATGTTATTTGGAGAACGACACCGACGATACCAATAAAGTAGTACTTAAGCACCAGACCCACGAGGCCAGAGCACAGCATCAGCCCAGCGACAACAACAACAAACACACGGAGAGAAGAATGGCGCGAACCATTTACATATAAATAAATTTATATTAAGACTGTATGATAACCTTATGTACATACATAACAGCGAATTTCTCTTGTTAGGCTAATCCTCCTTGGGGGAATTCCAGGGAAAACGTTTTTTCTTTGGTTAAACTTTTTAATAATTCACGGGGTTTTTTTTTGTTTGTTCACAGATTAACTTTCTCTGCACCCATTTTTTAGCTTTTGATTTTTTTTTGCATTCTGTTTGTGTTTCTTTTGGTCAAATCAATATATTTCAAAAACAAAAAAAAAGGAAAAACAGGAAGGAGGAAGATTTCGATTGAGGTAATCGGAAATTTTGATTTCCCAACTCCCTCCTTCTTCATTCCTTTGTTTTTTTTTCTTCCTGACCCACCTATAATCCGTACTTAGGTCCGGTTGAACGAACCAGATCTTCCCCGTCACAAGGCACTCAATAATTTTTTTTCACTTCACCTTCTGTC
>JARSSU010031798.1:0-20458 GCA_029619165.1 Eurosta solidaginis | reverse complement strand
ACAATGGGGGTATGTCATCGCTACGCTTCTTCAACATATCCGCTTTAGAATTCTAAATTTCAGAATTTCAGAAGGTAAAAGTAAGCTCGGTTTACAAATGCTAAAGGGGTCTCTCGAGAGCAAAGAATATGTGCAGGGTGCCTTTCTTCGCATAGGAGTTTCAATCATGACCTACGAAGGCAACTGAAAGGGGTTGAGTGGAGTCGAATAAACTCTGTTATAATTCATTAGCATTTTTAAGGCGCGATTACATCGTGCTTCCTTTTAATATTCACTAGAAATTGGCGGGAAGGGATCTACATATTTTTAAGCCAACTCCAACTGCTTTTCATGGCAGAAATATACTCGGAGTATTTGCCAAATCACTGCGGAGGGGCGACCCCGCTTAGAAAAACTTTTTTCTAATGAAAAAACTTGTTTTTAAAATTTATATGTGGCTTTTGCGGGGCGTGAACTCAGGATCTTCGGTTCGGTAGTCGGATCACGCTACCACCACACCACGGCGGCCGCCATAGGCTAAATACCTTGGGATTATTCTTGACAGAAAGCTGGCATGGAAGTTTAATGTGAGGATAGGGCTAGGGGTGCATTGCAATGCGATAGACTGGCACTTGGGAAAAACGCTGGGGACTCATTTTCCGAAGGTTTAGGGGAGTCTTATCGATTTTGATGGTCCACTGCCGGATATATATCCGTTATGTTTAGATAACAAGCATAGTTGAGGTATTACGAAGAATCTTGCTGTTAATGAGTGGATCCGTAGTATTTTCCTAGCTGACCCTTATTAACCTAACTTCTTTAAGGGAGAAAAAAAAGTTCTTCCGATTTCATTTCCTTTCATGAGGAAAATTCAGTAGAAAAAAATTCTGAATATATGTTTGTTTTGTTCAATTTCCGACAGGTTAGATAATTGATGTATATGGGCAGGACTGTTCAAAAATTTTATATTGAAGTGCAGTACAGTGAAACTTTATTAAATTGACAAAGAAAAAAACCTATTTTTAAATTTTAAAGAATTTCGCTGGTACCTTAATGAATAAATTTTGAATTAAAATTTGTCTCAGTGTTTACAGTATTTTTGAAAAAACGTTTGTTGTCAATTTGTTAGTGTAGATTTGAATATCATACCGAAGTGCCTTGGCTAGATATGGAAGTGCTTTTTGTTTGCACTTTCATGTGAAGTTCAGGCAGTTTTATATGCATCGAATTTATATGTGCGGGCATATTGGAGTGCTTTGAAAAATTTTTGTTTACATTCGAATGAACTTTTATCTGTGCCTATTCTTCAGAGTGCTATAAGGGCATAGTGGTTGAGCAGCTCTGAATTTGAATGATTTCCATCCACGAGAACGAAAAATGACACTGAGGAAGGCACAACGCCAAAAACGGTTTGTCTCAAAACCAAATTTGATAAGGGATGACGGAAACCGTTTTAGTATACATCAATTTTTATTTGTTTTTTCCCCCTCGACGTATAGTCACTTTAGACACAAATTAGAGTACACAAATCTCTCTTCCACATTGTAGTAACACTAAAATATCGTTAAAACAAGAATTTTAGAAATTATTTAATAAAATTCGACTGCTGAGATTTCCTTAGACGTAAGCACATGCTTTGCATAAATTGTTTCCAACGAGATTGGGTTTCGTAACTTAATTTAACGTACCTTCTTACACGCGCATAGAATTTTAATATTTTCTTTGTTTTTCACTGCTTGAATGATAAAAGAAAGGCGTTGGAATGAACAACAAAAAAATATAGCACAAGCACGTATTACAACAAAATAAGAAATAGAAAGAAATGTCAACGACCTCAGTTTGGTTGGCAGTCAAGAATCGTAAATATTTTCTATTTAGTTTAACCCAAGCGCAGAACTTTCTTACTTAACAGACAATCGAAAGCTGATTTTATGTTCCTGCATACCATACGAACATTTTCAATACTTACTTTTTTTATTTGTGAGGTGTTGAGGTGGTTTACGAACTGGCAAACAAACAAACAGGCAGGCATCCTGTTGTGAGGTATTTGTGTGTGTGTGTGTTTGCGTAAGTCAAATATTTATTTGCCAGCATGAATCATTTCCGATGCCAATAAATAAAAGAAATACTAACAAATAAAATGAAAACAACATGCAATAAGAAATAAAATGGCAAAGCTTACCTACACATGCATACCCAAATTGACATTCACACATACATATATACATGCGAGCATAAAGCAAGTGATTTGTACGCAAATAAAAGTAAGGAGTTAAGGTGGCGAATGTAATATGAATGTGGTTTACCGTAAGTCAATGTATTTGGCCAATTTACATATTTGTACGTTTTTTATACCCAGCTGTACTTGTACACAGGGTATTATAACTTTGATCGGATAACGGTTGATTGTACAGGTATAAAGGAATCGATATGGATATTCTTCCAGATATCAAAATCATCAGTATCGAAAAACAAGTAAAGGTGTCTAGGTTCGCGTGTAACCGAAACATTATATACTCAGCGTGAACTTCAATTGTACATTTCATATCAGACAAATTACTTTTCTACATAACACGTGGCACCGCCCGTTTAAAAGAAAAATTTCTCCCCATTTCCTATTACTATAAAATTTGATAAGTGAGATATCATTGATTCAAAACAATTTTTGCTAAGTTATAGCTTACTATTCTAGTCTACCCTTTTAAACTTGTTTTATATCTAAGTTGCCGTGGTCTTTAACCGATCTCGTCCATTTTTTCCAGAAATATTCCTGATATAGGGAAAATTCGTGTACCAAATTTTATTGCGATCCGATAATTTTCTTCGAGTTATGGCTCCCGAAACATAGAATATTGCTTAGTCATAAAAGGGGCGGTGCCACGCCCATTTTTTTAAATTTAAAGTTTTTGCTATTTATTGTTATAATTCCACTTGGGAAATGAAATACCATTGATATAAAGCTTTTTTGCAAAGATTTGGCTTATTTTATTCGTCCACGACCCTTTAAATCTTTATTTAAAAGTGGGCGTGGTCCTTAACCGATTTCGTAAAAGTAAAGGCAAACTCTCTGCCGAAGTTTTTTACGATATCTTTAAGGATTTTTGATTTATGAATAATAATATTTGTAAAACTGATTTTATCAAAAGTGGGCGGTGCCATGCCATTTTAAAAAACTTTTTCAAATTTTATCAAGAGACTCAATATCAGTCCACACGTCAAACTTACTAAACCAAATTTGGTGAAGATATCTCAATATTTACTCAAGTTCTCGGACGGACATGACTCAAACAAATTTTTATACTCACACTTCCTTACTTGTTGTACATATATTTAGTTATGAAAGCATTAGATTGGTGTTGAAAATTAAAATTGAATGAAATCGATGAAAAACCATGCCTACTTTTTCGGTATCAAAATTTCAAAAAATGGAAAATGCGATTATTCGTTACCAAAGACATACAAAGTAATGAAACTTGATAAATGGGTTGACTTTATGGCGTAAATTTGAAGGTAAGTTAAACTTTGGAAAATAGGCGTGGTAGCACCCATATTCAAAAGAAAAAAATTTTAAGTTTTTCTTATATACACACGAAGTGAAAATTTATAAAATCGGTTGACGACCACGTCCACTCATAATTTTTTCTGTTTTTTTGCCTACTATGAGCAAAAAGTTCACTACTTTATCGGTTTACAAGTAAATTACACTGATTTTCACTTCAGAAGTGATTAGTGGAGCAAATAACGCCTCTTTTTACCTACTCTTCTCTATAGTACAATTAATTCTATAAAAAAAATAAATGTAAGCGCGATAACCTCCGAAGAGATCTAAGGCCGAGCTTCTCTTCCAATTTGCGTCGTGCTCCTCTTGATTTTCCCTACAAATTGGCCGGACGGGACCTACATGTTTATGCCGACTCCGAACGGCATCTGCAAAGCAGATGAGTTTTCACTGAGAGCTTTCATGGCAGAAATACACCCGGAGTGCTGCCAAACACTTGCCGAGGGGCGACCGCTTAGAAAAAATTTCTTCTAATTGAAAAATCTTATTCTAAAATTTTGATGTTGCTTTGCCTGGGAGTTGAACCCAGGGCATACGGTATGATAGGCGGAGCACGCTACCCATCACACCACGGTGGCCGCCAAATGAAATCGGTTGTAAACTACGCTCTTTTTTTAACCTAGCCCCCCGTTTTCTTCAGTCCATTCGTTAACACAATAACTTGAGCAAATGGAAATGGAGCGAATCGAACCAGAACGACGCCCATCCACCTCGTTGATGTCGAAAATTTCGAAGAATAAAAAAAAATGCGATAATTCACTAACAAAGACTAATAAAGTGACGAAACTCTTCACATGGGACTATCATTATGACGCGAAAAATTACTAAAGTTTTTCAAATGGGCGTGGCACAGCCCACATTTCTAAGAAGAAAATGTATCATTATCATATTGCAATTCGGCAGAAGTATGTTTCTTAAAAAATACACGAAACGTTGCCTCTTTTTTTAATTTTCTTTAATTGGCGGGCGAACCAAGATGTTTATATCTACTCTGAACGGCGGCCGCAAGACCGATGAATTTTCCTGAGAAGCTCTTGATAGGAGTGTTTGCCAAACCACTGCCGATGGGCTATCATGCTATAATTTAAAAACATTTCTTTTTTGTTCTAATTTAAAAACTTTTCTCCAAGATTATGATGCTGCTTTTCCCGGGCCTTGAACCTAAAACCTTTGTTCGTTTAGAGAGGATGCTACCCCAACACGCCAGGGTAAAAAAAAATGTTTACAATTTTATGCTACTTTTTTTCGATCCAGTCCAATATGCATGCACAACGTTTCATAGAACGGAGTAACCGGATATCTCAAAGAACTGGCTGTTGCCAATATTGGTCAAACGTGGTTGTCCAAGTTTAACTTTGAAAGTAAGTCGTGTGTTATTTACGTTAGTTTTCGATGATTATAATCAGTAAATAGTACTGAGTTTTTCCCCCAGAGGGGACCCCACTCCTCACATTCGATTCCAACGTTTCAAAGCTCAACTACTTATAGAGAATAGTACTGGCGTTCGGCATTATTTAATGGTCGTCTTTTGGGCTCGTACAGGGTATTTTCAGAATTTTGTCTGAACCCTTAAGCGATTTGTTAGGGATCTTTTTGAAGCGTTATCGGTATTTGCTTGATTACAAACCGAAAATAAATCGATCTTTTTTTTTAAAAATCGATATTTTTCGATTAAAATCCACAAATTTTGATAACTTCGCGTGCTTTACACACAAAGTATATTAACTTTGATTGGATAACGGTTGGTTGTACAGGTATAAAGGAATCGAGATAGATATAGACTTCCATATATCAAAATCATCAGTATCGAAAAAAAATTTGATTGAGCCATGTCCGTCCGTCCGTCCGTCCGTTAACACGATAACTTGAGTAAATATTGAGATATCTTCACCAAATTTGGTACACGAGCTTATCTGGACCCAGAATAGATTAGTATTGAAAATGAGCGAAATCGGATCATAACCACGCCCACTTTTTATATATATAACATTTTGGAAAACACAAAAAAATTATTATTTAGTAAATAATACACCTAGAATGGTGAAATTTGGCATGTGGACTGATATTGAGACACTTGATAAAAATTAGAAAAAAAATTTTTTTAAATGGGCGTGGCACCGCCCACTTGTGATGAAATCAATTTTACAAATATTATTAATCATAAATCAAAAATCTGTAAACCTATCGCAACAAAATTCGGCAGAGAGGTTGCCTTTACTATAAGGAATGCTTTGAAGAAAAATTAGCGGAATCGGTTAAGGACCACGCCCACTTTTTTATAAAATATGTTTAAAAGGTCGTGGACGAATAAAATAAGCTACATCTTTCCAAAAAGAGCTTTATATCAATGATATTTCATTTCCCAAGTGGATTTATAACAATAAATAGAAAAAACTTCAAATTTAAAAAATTGGCGTGGCACCGCCTCTTTTATGACTAAGCATTTTCTATATTTCGGGAGCCATAACTCGAAGAAAAATTAACGGATCGTAAAAATTTTGTACACAAATTGTCCCTATAGCAGGAGATATTTCTAGAAAAAATGGATCAGATCGTTAAAGACCACGCCCACTTTTATATAAAAGATTTTAAAAGGGTCGTAGATGAAAATAATAAGCTATAACTTAGCAAAAAATACTTTTGAATCAATGATATTTCACTAATCAAGTTTTATTGTAAGAGGAAATGGATAGAAATTTTTTTTAAACGGGCGGTGCCACGTGTTATGTAGACAAGTAATTTATCTGAAATGAAATGTACAATTGAAGCTCACGCTGAGTATATAATGTTCGGTTATACGCGAACTTAGACACCTTTACTTGTTAAATGTAACCTTACTTTTTAAAATAGGAAGCCCCTTCTCTATATGCGCCCTTGAACTTTTGTATTGTTATCAAATAATCATAGGTCTATAATTTTTAAATGAAATATTTTGAATAATCTGCGACTAATATTGTCCGGATTCACTTGGAGCAGTACTCAACCGAAACGGTTCAAGGAAAACATCGCATTCGATGCCACCGCACTATTTGACTCATGGCACCAATCCGTCGCGCTACAAATACAGCCATCGCCGATATGAAAGGCAATATTTGCGTAGCATTGCTGAATATGCATCGCCATGTGATGTTGCATTGCAACAATACTATTCCTAGAGAAATTCCTTTTACATAAAAACGCACGCACACACACACATATGTATTAGCGGCCACACATACACGCGGACGCAGCGTACGGCATCTTCTGTGGTCTTATGCATTCACTTAGTGGCATCACATTACCGCCAATGCTTATCGCAACGGAAAAACGCGAAGGAAATAAATTATTTGCGTTCAATGCACATTTCACATTTCCCATTTCGAACGAACTGCGTATTATATTTGTTGCCACAAATAAATGTAAAGGATATCGATGCGAATGCATACAATTATGCTTAATGAAGAGCAAACAAAGAAGGCATAACCCTTATGCGGCAGTTACTCACGAACGTACGTACCAAAAACGTGTCAGCTGACACGACCTATCTTATGAGTGTGCAATGTAAACTAAAAACTCACCGACGTGCAACGCCGTACGTACGTAGCCCGGAACGTAGAAATCACAACAATTTGATTTTTTCCGTAAGAATGTATCAGCTGATCGCTCTCTCACCAGACAGAGTTGCCTAGTAAACTTTTGTGCGCTAATTTTGACCGTTTGCAGTTTATGCAAAAAAACCTAATTAAATTTGTCTGTTTGTATGATTTTAATAATCGGGGATTGCCCATATTGCTTTTCTAAATGTATGAAAACATTTATTGAAGCAATTTTTTAATTTTATAATTTATTTAATAATTTGGGAAAAATTTAAACAACGTGACATCAGGACGGACAAGGCGACAGTTGTTTCGATTATACCTGTAAATCTCTCAAAGCCTTTTCTCCCGGGAGTGGGAGTCGAACTCGCACTCCTACGATAGTTGAAATGGTGGTAAACGCATTCAGCTACGTCATGCCTGTTGTAAATTGTTCCCAAATTATTAAATAAATTATAAAGTTAAAAAATTGCTTCAAATAAATGTTTTCATACATTTAGAAAAGCAATATGGGCAATCCCCGATTATTAAAATCATACAAACAGACAAAATTGGTTAATTCGTTGTAGTTCTATAAATAGAACGAAAACAGCAACAAAAACCAAAGTTTCTTTGAAAACCGCCGTACCAAGCATAGCTTTAACACATAATTGCATACGAAGTATGCAATGTGTAAAAGATTAAAATATGCAAAAAAGAAGGCAATTGGGAAGAACTTTACAACAGGCATGACGTAGCTGAATGCGTTTACAAACCATTTCAACTATCGTAGGAGTGCGAGTTCGACTCCCACTCCCGGGAGAAAAGGCTTTGAAGAGATTTACAAGGTATAATCGAAACAGCTGTCGCCTTGTCCGTCCTGATGTCACGTTGTTTAAATTTTCCCAAATTATTAAATAAATTAAAAAAACTAATTAAAGTTTGAAAAATTGTGAAAATAATTCGAAATAATTATGTAAAAGTGCAGATTATAAATATGTAATCTATTTATATTTATTTAATATTAATTCCAGCCTTTTACAACATCAACAAGTAAGGAAGGCTAAGTTCGGGTGTAACCGAACATAACATACTCAGTTGAGAGCTATGGAGACAAAATAAGGAAAATCAATCTGGGGTAACCCTGGAATGTGGTTGTATAACATGTGTATCAAATGAAAGGTATTAAAGAGTATCTTAAGAGAGAGTAGGCCATAGTTCTATGGATGAACGCCATTTAGGGATATCGCCATAAAGGTAGACCAGGGCTGACTCTAGAATTTGTTTGTACGATATGGGTATCAAATGAAAGGTGTTACTGAGCATTTTAAGAGGGAGTGGGCCTTAGGTCTATCGGTGGACGCCTTTTCGAGATGTCCCCATTAAGGTGGACCAGGGGTGATTCTATAATGTGTTTGTACGATATGGGTATCAAATGAAAGCTGTTAATGAGTATTTTGAAAAGGAGTGATCCTTAGTTCCATAGGTGGACGCCGTTTCGAGATATCGCCATAAAGGTGGACCAGGGGTGTCTGTAGAATGTGTTTGTACGATATGGGAATCAAATGAAAGGTGTTACTGAGCATTTTAAGAGGGAGTGGGCATTAGGTCTATAGGTGGACGCCTTTTCGAGATATCGCCATAGGGTGGGCCAGGGTGACTCTAGAATGTTTGTACGGTATGGGTATCAAACGAAAGGTGTTACTGAGCATTTTAAGAGGGAGTGGGCATGAGGTCTATAGGTGGACGCTTTTCGAGATATCGCATTAGGGTGGCCAGGGGGACTCTAGAATGTGTTTGTACGATATGGGTATCAAATGAAAGGTGGTATGAGTATTTTAAAAGGGAGTAATCCTTAGTCTATAGGTGGACGCCCTTTCGAGATATCGCCATTAGTGACCAAGGGTGACTCTAGAATGTTTGTACGATATGGGTATCAACGAAAGGTGTTACTGAGCATTGTAAGAGGGAGTGGGCATTAGGTCTATAGGTGGACGCCTTTTCGAGATATCGCCATTAGGGTGGGCCAGGGGGACTCTAGAATGTTTGTACGATATGGGTATCAAATGAAAGGTGGTAATGAGTATTTTAAAAGGGAGTAATCCTTAGTTCTATAGGTGGACGCCTTTCGAGATATCGCCATAAAGTGGACCAGGGTGACTCTAGAATGTTTGTACGATATGGGTATCAAACGAAAGGTGTTACTGAGCATTTAAGAGGGAGTGGGCATTAGGTCTATAGGTGACGCCTTTTCGAGATATCGCCATTAGGGTGGGCCAGGGTGACTCTAGATGGTTTGTACGATATGGGTACTCAAATGAAAGGTGGTAATGAGTATTTAAAAGGAGTAATCCTAGTTCTATAGGTGACGCCTTTCGAGATATCGCCATTAAAGCTGGACCAGGGTGACTCTAGAATGTTGTACGGTATGGGTATCAAACGAAAGGTGTTACTGAGCATTGTAAGAGGGAGTGGGCATTAGTCTATAGGTGACGCCTTTTCGAGATATCGCCATTAGGGTGGGCCAGGGTGACTCTAGAATGTGTTTGTACGATATGGTTACAAATGAAAGGTGGTAATGAGTATTTTAAAGGGAGTGAATCTAGTCTATAGGTGGACGCCTTTCGAGATATCGCCATTAGGGTGGGCCAGGGGTGACTCTAGAATGTTTGTACGATATGGGTATCAAACGAAAGGTGTTACTGAGCATTTAAGAGGGAGTGGACATTAGGTCTATAGGTGGACGCCTTTTCGAGATATCGCCATTAGGGTGGGGCCAGGGGTGACTCTAGAATGTTTGTACGATATGGTATCAACGAAAGGGTTACACAAAAAAACAAACCCAAACAAAACCAAAACAAACAAACAAAAACAAAAAACAAAAACCAACCAACCAACCCAAACAAACAAAAAAAAAAAAAACAAAACCCTTTCGAAATACGCCATAGGTGGGCCAGGTGGACTCAGAATGTTTGAATAGGTATCAAACGAAAGCGTTCTGAGCATTTTAGAGGGTGGGCATTAGGTCTATAGGTGGACGCCTTTCGAGATACGCATTAGGGGGGCCGGGGTGAACTTTTGACGATATGGTATCAAACGAAAGGTTATGAGCATTTTAAGAGGAGTGGACACTAGGTCTATAGGTGGAAGCCTTTTCGAGGTATCGCCATTAGGGTGGGCCAGGGGTGACTCTAGAATGTTTGTACGATATGGGTATCAAACGAAAGGTGTTACTGAGCATTTTAAGAGGGAGGGGGCATTAGGTCTATAGGTGGACGCCTTTGTCGAGATATCGCCATTAGGGTGGGACAGGGGTGACTCTGGTATGTTTTGTACGATATGGATATCAATTAAAGGTATTAATGAGGGTTTTAAAAGCGAGTGGCCCTTAGATGTATATGTGAAGGCGTTCTCGCGATATCGACCAAAATGTGGACCAGGTGATCCAGAAAATCATCTGTCGGGTACTGCTAATTATTTATATATGCAATACCACTAACAGTATTCCTGCCAAGATTCCAAGGGCTGTTGATTTCGCCTTGTAGAACTTTTTCATTTTCTTCTACTTAATATGGTAGGTGTCACACCCATTTTACAAAGGTTTTCCAAAGTTATATTTGCGTCAATAAACCAATCCAGTTACCATGTTTCATCCCTTTTTCGTGTTTGGTATAGAATTATGGCATTTTTTTCATTTTCGTAATTTTCGATATCGATAAGTGGGCGTGGTTATGGTCAGATTTCGCCCATTTTTTATACCAAGAAAAAGTGAGCTCAGGTAAGTACGTGGGCTAAGTTTAGTAAAGATATATCGGATTTTGCTCAAGTTATTGTGTTAATGGCCGAGCGGAAGGACAGACGGTGGACTGTGTATAAAAACTGGGCGTGGCTTCCCCGATTTCGCCCATTTTCACAGAGAAAGTTACCGTCATAGAATCTATGCTCCTACCAAATTGAGAAGGATTGGTAAATTTTGTTCGACTTATGGCAATAAAAGTATTCTAGACAAACTAAATGAAAATGGGCGGAGCCACGCCATTTTGAATTTTCTTTTATTTTTGTATTTTGTTGCATTCATATCATTACTGGAGTTGAATTTTGACTTAATTTACTTATATACAGTAAAGATATTAAATTTTTGTTAAAATTTGAATTTAAAAAAATTTTTTTTAAAAAGTGGGCGTGTTCTTATCCAATTTTGCTAATTTTTACTTAGCACATATAGAGTAATAGTAGTAAACGTTCTGCCAAATTTCATCATGATATCTTCAACGACTGCCAAATTACAGCTTGCAAACTTTTAAATTACCTTCTTGTAAAAGTGGGCGTGCCACGCCATTGTCCAAAATCTTACTAATTTTCTATTCTGCGTCATAAGTTCAACCCATCTACCAAGTTTCGTCGCTTTATCTGTCTTTGTAATGAGTTATCGCACTTTTTCGGTTTTTCGAAATTTTCGATATCGAAAAAGTGGGCGTGGTTATAGTCCGATATCGTCATTTTAAATAGCGATCTGAGATGAGTGCTCAGGAAACCTACATACCAAATTTCATCAAGATACCTCAAAAATTACTCAAGTTATCGTGTTAACGGACGGACGGACGGACGGACGGACGGACATGGCTCAATCAATTTTTTCGATCCTGATTATTTTGATATATGGAAGTCTATATCTATCTCGCTTCTTATATATGTACAACCAACCGTATCCAATCAACTTAATATACTCTGTGAGCTCTGCTCAACTGAGTATAAAAATTAAATTGGAAAAGTGATGTTTTCCATAAGCATGCATGCAAATGGTCAATGGCAACAGTGCTTATCTGTAAACAATACACACACAAATATGTTATGTACATGTCACAGACGCACACATTGATTCCTACGGGCTTGAGGGTTCGGTCAAACGTGTTTCTACGACAAACTTCCGTACGTACGTACGGCACACGTCGGTGGGGTAACTGCCGCTTTAGTCTTCCGTTTGGCTGATGTGTAAGTTGCTTTAAAACATTTATCAGCGTAATGCAGTTGCCACAAATGTTTAATGAAGGAAAAATGTTGTAATTTGAAATGGGAAATTGCAAAATTGCCTGGTTTCGTTTTTCTGCGTTGATAATATGTGGAGGAGTGCACATGGAGTGTTTTTATTCTGAAATGGTGTGAACGTATTGAATTTCGGCTTCTTACGAAATCGGTGGTAGTATTCAGAATTTCCAAGCATGGAGTTCTCAAATATTAACTAATTTCGCGGAAGGACTATTGGGTTATAATGGGTGATATTTTTCGGTCTGCGTTGGTTATGCCCTCGTGGATTCAGGAAATGTGGTGAAGCAAGGCAGGGAGACACATTGCGTAGAAAGAGCGAACAAAAACCAGTGAACGCAGTGGCACAAGGAAATTTTGCTCGATTATCTGCTTACAAAACAGGCAGTAGTGAGATACACGCGACTTTCACACCTAACCTCATCTTATTCTGGAAGCAATAGATGGAAATAACTGTCAGGCTGTGTACCATCGCAGCAACGCGCCCGCATCTGTAAATACTACCTCTGACAGGAAGAGCGATATAAGTATCATGTTGCGGGCTGCTAAGAATATCCGATGATGATGGACGATTAAAGACCGAGGCAACGCTTGCAGAGACGATAATGGCGACCTGGTACCGCGACGATAAATAGCTGTTAATGTTATGGGTGAATACGTTTCTGTATTGCTAGATAGAGTGAAATGACAAATCTGATATCTCTTTCTCTGGCGGCGAAACATACGTTCGTCGCGCCTGACTGCAAACGAAGTCAAAATTCCCAGAACGGGCTAGACCACTATTATTATTACACTGCGATCTTTACTACTGCATCTACTGACTGTGGCTTGACGTCATGAGATCAAATTTTATCTGTGCATGTGGAGCTTTATAATGATATTAAGTACCCTCTTACGGCTTAACACCATATTACAAGGTCATAGAGTCACGTGCACGCCACCTAGATGCGAGAGCTTTAACGTACCCAGAGCGACGCATCGCAGAAAATGTTTACCGGGGTACCCGGCATTTTCATCCACCAGACTTACAGAAAGCGCTATATGTGTACCCGATGGATCTAGCTTACTCAGTAATATCGTAGACTACTTTGCCCTTATAGATACTCAGTGAGAGTTCATAGGTCTCATCTTAGATATATAAGTTTGGCTGATACTCTTCGTTGCTGAAGTATAAAAATGTAGCTTGTCTTGGCCACGGGTTCACGCTTCATCCAGTGTTGTCTTGAACACTCGCGTTTTTCAGGTGCTTGTGGTTTCCCCAGATCCGAGCGTCCTTTGTGAGCCAACAAAATGCGGCTCTTCTGTACCATAGAATGCATGCTATAGAACGTCTGCTTTGTTTATTACATTCAGGTCTCTGATGATCCGTAACCATATGCTAACACAAACTTGTTTTGGCGTTCATTCCCCGATCCATATATATCCAGCGAGAAGTTTCAGCTAGACTTAGCGTAGTTGTGTAAGACCTATCCAATCCAGCGGGGGGTCCAGGAAAGGGCAAGGTTCCGGGTCACTGGACTCGAAGCGCCGTTCGATCCAAGAGTTAGAAGTAACATCAGAAACAATGGTAAGGGTCCTCTAGTAGGGTCCTACAAGGACCTTGCCTTTATCTTAGGTTCCCCTTTCTTTCCGTCATCTGATGACTGCAGCGCTGAAGCGATTCCAAATCGGATAGAAATGAGTAGAGTACTGGTTTTCCCCTTTTCCTCTCCCCTTCCTTGTCACTACTCGAGAATTTGTGTGGGCCTTTTCTTGTCTCTTTTCCCTTTTCCGATTGCCTTGGTAAAGCGAGGTGCGAGTTAACTCCGGGTGGAGACTATGTCCAGCGTCAGTGGCGATGCCTTATAAACTGCACGCAAATCTTGACACCTGCCATACATTCGACAAAAGCTTTGTTTGCAGCGGACAGGAACGGCCGTGTTCGCCGTATCATAATCTTCTGTATGGCTGTTTTTTATTAACTTGTTACATAATTATCGGTGTCGTAAGATATTCTTAAAAAGATTATTATCCACGCTCCGATCCTTGTTGGACTAAGTCTAGAGACGTGGCGCATATGTGTCGTAGCGTCCTAGAACCTTTTTCCTATGTCGAGGTACTGTGACATACCGCGGAGAGTCAAACACACGTAGTAGTACAATCCATCCAAAATAAGCAAAATCTCTATCACATATGATGTTGCATCCACGCACTGGTTCCTTAAAGTATGTGCGTGTTCTGACACTACTTACTATTCCATCTAGCGGAGCATCTCGTCTGAAACACCTGATTGCAGTCTGATCATTATTGATTATGTTTATTAATTTAACCTGATTAATCCGAGTTGTTGCCATAACTTTATTTGCTTATTTAAAATTCCGTTACTTGACCGTCACAGTAGCTGTGACTAGAACATCTGAAGCTTACCACTAAGCAGGAAAACAAGAAGAAGAAAATGCTGTGTAAATTACAACTTTAGTTGTGGAAAGCTAAATCGTTTTCATTTTCCGCGAACAGGAAATCAAGAGGCGAAGTTCAAAATTGTGGAGGATAAAATCAAAGTTGAAAATTCAAATAACGAGGCAAAATGAGTATGTGTGTCTGTGTGTAAGTATGCAGATTAGACTTTATAATGCGAGTGTGCTCCATTTCTCCATTCGAAACTCATTAGACATTTAACATGTCTTTGAGTGCGGAATTTGTGTTTTCCGCTTGCCTCCCATCTATTTTCAGCTTGCGCAGCTGGCTTTGGTTTTTACGTGCTTTACAATTTTGTGTTCGTTCAATATTTGATTTTTCGCACGCAGTGGTTAAGGGATGGAAATTCGCTGTGGTTTAAATTATTGTGGTAATTCGTGAATTTATTCAAACACAATTTTCATGTATGTAAAGGAAAACCGTCATGCTGTGGTAAGGAGCTAAGTATTCTTAGAAAGCAGGTTTTTAAGCTGGCGAAAGTTGCCGAAAGCGAGGCATGGTAAGGCGAGGATGGAGATCTGTTGAGGATCGATATACCTAAAATAGACAGGCAAGAGAGTGCTATGATATGGGACGATGATGGTTTGATGACAAATACCAAAATGGAACGGACGATAAAAAACCAAATTTGAATCGACGGATCTAAATGTGCTGGGGCTGTTGTGAAATGACTTTCAAATATTATTTGATGGTTGCATTAAACTAAACCACGTTCCATACTTTTGAATTGTGGCTCGAAGGCGTGAAAGAACCACTCATCTCCACCCCAATGACCATAAGCCCCTTCGTTTAACATCTTTTCTACTCGAAAGGCTTGATTGATAAATGAATTAGGCTGTGCGGGTTAGGTGGCTTAGTATTTACCCGCGGTATGTATGATTAGAGTAAGGGCGACTACGATTCAATTCCTATACTCTGTGTGCTTGGATGGGACACGCAACAGAACAAAAAAAAACTAACGCTGCCAATGAAACAATTAAACAAGTCTGGAAGAAATATATTTTTCTAACAACGAACGCAAAAGTTTAAATTAATACGATTTCAGAGCATGAACCTGAAATGTCCGAACCCGTACAGGGGAAGTACCGATGTCCACCGTTTTAGCTGATTAAGGCCTCGTAAAGACATGGGCTAACATCACTGCCAACAGAAGCCCTATAGATGGGGAAAGGCAGAAGGACAATAGTTCCTTGCGACGTCTACCACTATGTTCAGTACATATGAACAGATGACATCAAAGGTTTTGTGGTCGAGACTTCGACGCCAGTACTGTACTTTAACCAATTGTGAGCTGAAAGGACTTTTTGGTCCTTAAGAAAATTCAGCCTCCACGATGAAGCATCTCCCAATGGGTTGAGGTTGATTTACATCTGCGCGGCTCGAAATATGGTTAACTGTAGAGTCAGATTCTAACTTAAAAATTTACATCAAACTACTTGGCTGTCTTCTAGTCGAAGTATACGAAACCAGATCAAGAACGTTGTGATCGACGGCAGACATTGTTCCAATATCATGAATATGCGTATGCTGCTAGGTACAAATACTGACCCGGACCACTACCTGGTGGCAGTCAAGATACGCACACGCCTCTGTGCAGCGAGGAAAGAGCGCACAGCGAGGAGAATTGTTGACGAAACAGATCGCTGACGACACATCCACACGGCCTTATCCTGCTAACTGTGAGCAATCTTAGACCTGAATATGTAGCCATGCAGTGGGAGCACATTTTTCTCTTATCACGTACCGCCGCCGCGGAAACTATAAATTCTCAGCGAGCCCGCTAAAGTCACTGGTATGATAAGGAATGATAGGACCACGCTGCGTACATGCGCAGTATTGCGAGTTTTGTGGAAGTATTATCGTGACGGGATATAGCAAACTGAGAGGAAGAAAACGCGAGACAACACTCACTTGTGAATCCTACGTACTACAAAAGACTTACGAATACCAAAGCATTGAAGGATAAGAGTAGCGAAGAAAAACAGCGGTGGCGCGGACTCCTCCGTGGTTTAAGAGTGAAATAAGATGATATAGCCCAAAAGATACTACTATCCACCAATGGAAACGCAGGAAGGATGGAGGCCGCATTCCGCTGGAATAACCAGGGAGAAAATGATTTAAATTCCCTTGGTGTTTTCAACAGGGCCATTTGTGGCAGCGGAGAAGCGACTGGTGCGATCTTTTGGCCTGCCAAATACGTTTAAGCGGTTAAGCTGCAATTAAGTAAGAATGTGGGATCTGGTCCAGAGGCAATTCCTATTCAAGTCTCACAGGAACACTGTTTCCTTTGAGATACCATAAAGCTTTGTTGATACTCTATACTACTTACCAGAGTTGCCAATTTTCAGAAGCCTATACACTCAAAAAACAAATATTCATTGAATTTTGTCTGGAGAAAAATGGGAACTCCTGATTGGGCTGGTTTGCCTATTCTACACACCAACAATGTATTTATACATAAATACATTGCGCATCAATTGTGAGAGCTCAGGCAGTCGAACAAAACTGAGGCGCCTAGTAAGGCTACATGCATTCTCATTTGCAATAAATCAGTTTTTTTCCGCATACAAAATATCCATTCACGCTTCATTAGTTAAACGTGTAAATGGGTTCACATTACCATATGAAATTTATACTTACGAGATATCGAATAACATAAAATGGAACATTCAATAATCAAATAGAACGCCAAGCTTTGAATACTTCATACATACAAAGCCACTTACATATATTGGCAGATTTACTTAGCGTGGCATGGCTTCATTTATTGACTTGAGAACTTTTGCTGTAATAGGAAAACTTTTTTGCTCTAATGGCATCTGAATTGATTTTCCATATTGCCACACAATTGAATCCGTTCGCATCATATTACGTTTAGGAATATTTATTACACCTAGATTTTACGCATGTTAATACGGATTGCAGCTAAATTCGGTAACCAAGGCTAGAAGTCCAAGAGGGCAACACTTAGAGATATGTTAAGGAAGCAATGAAGAGGTAAGTAGGGAGGTCGTCGACGTCTATGACTAAAGCCTAGGGGCAGACGGCAAGTAGTAACATAGTGCTATGGAGATGCTTCATGAAATATTTGACTTGGCTAGCAAAACGAAAATATGATTAATTGAGAATAAGACCAATATTCTTTTGATTTGTGATTTATACTCAGGATACAGTTCAAACTAAAACCCATTGTCTCATATGTCTCACAGGTGTTGTTTTATGAAAACACTTCTTGAAAGTTTAAGAAGTCTTAAGGGCGAACCCCAAGACAAGTCGCTCATGAGGGTTTTCATAGCGACCATACACTTGCATTGTACAAAGGTAGCTCAAAGATACCAGAGGGCATTGAAGGAAGAGAACACGAAGAGAATGTCCATACTAATGGAACGGGCTCCGATAATTTTTCAGGCGGAATCATTCGCCATAAGTCCGTGTGCAGAGATAAATCTACAACGTTGATACTGAAAAGATACCATGTTGTTGTTGTTGTAGCACCAAGGACACTCCCCGAAGGCCTTGGGGAGTGTTATCGATGTTGAAGGTCCTTTTCCGGATGCTGGTCCAGTACGTTCCGGTACCAAGCCCGGTCATCTCGGGAACCAATTTTTATGACCACATGCGACCTTCTAGGCTATACCGCCCTCCCACCCCCTAGATCCATGAGGAGTTCGGGGTCGCCAGAGCCTCGGCTGTTAATGAAACAGGATTCGCCAGGGATAGGTGAGGTTGACAATTGGGTTTGGAGAAGCTATATATTGCGCTGGCAACCTGAAGGGTTGCGCTACACAACCCCTTGAATCTATTTGGCAGTTTAGTTACCTCTTAAAATAGGCATACCTACCGCGGTTATACTCTAACCCCCCAACTCGCTGGGGAAACGAGACCATCGTGGTACTTAGCGATAGAGGCGGAAAGTCCTTGATTATGTGGAGAAACTGAATCACCTAACAATCTGTAACAATATCTGGAAGGGCTGAGTTTTCGACCACAGAGGGGTGGAGAGCAATAATCAGGCAGACAACCTAGGCAAGAAAGTCGGTACAGCAAGGCCCTTATAGCAGTAGGTACTTACACAAAAGAGGATGAGCTAAGGAAGGAAGAGCTATATCTGAGAAAGCACCACTGCATACCATCCATAGGACCGAGACAAGTAAAGATATTTCTAGGGAGTTATAAAACCAAGCGGTACAGATGTGCTGTAAACCTCTCTAAACATAAATTAACACAGGCCACTGAAGAATCAAAACTTACATGCACAAGCTGTCCATCTCTGCCAGCAGTATCCTTCTACTCTGCGACAATGCGAATGCCATATTTTATGTCCTGAATGTACTCGGCTTGGACAACCGACTATGAAGAGAAGAGGGCACAATATATTACCTCAAGCAATCCTATTCTAACTCACTCGTGATACCTGTTCTGACCAAAGGCTTCGCTGGCTGATTAATGTTATGGTAACGAATAAAAAAGCTGCTTCCGATAAACGATTCCTACCGACACACGAATTTCGCAGGAGAGGAAGAGGAAACCTCCACTCAGTCGTGACGATTAGGTATGCGAAGACTAGTTATTTCCAAGGCTCTTCGATTTTGTAGCTGTGAACAAAGTCGTAGCCGTGAAGGCGTAGTATCCACTTTTTTTGGCCTTCTTATACATAGCAGAAAAGGCAGATTTCCAGTCCGGAGCCATTTTGCTGCTCTCTATTTCCTTTTCCCAATTTGAGGCTAATGAGACCGCAAGAAAGAGAGCTTTATCTGAGAGTTCGTTTGACTTCGAATTTCATTAGAGCTCCTTTTCAAGCCGGACGAAGCTGATTATTGTTGTTTTTGTAACCTTAGATTGCTTCTCGAAGGTTATGGGGCCTTTAAGAATATGAGTAAGCATGTGGCGCATTTGAATCCAGCCCGGTCGGTTGCCAGCCCGACTGTAGCTTTAGAATCGGCTCACGTTCCTTATATGTTCTCCAAAACATGTTTAACATTAAAGGTGGCATCTTTCGTGAGGGGAAGAAAGAGATTGTTAGTGAGAATTACCAAACAGTGCTGGTGGTGTTGCTACATTTCACGTTGCATAACCGTATTAGCTTTGAAAGGAAACCAGACTCGGATGAAGCAGCATACAGGAAGCTTCACGCTTACATGGTGCGAGTCAGTTATCTTCTTGCGAGTCGCCTCAGTAGTTGACTTTTTGAATAGATCTATACAATAGCGTACACTACAGCGAATTGCACTAGTCTCGAACTGCCGCAGAACTATTGCTTTAGGAAACGATACTAGTTCTAATTCTGTCGCCTCCCAGTGCTTTCAACTGGCACTTTTAACATTGCGATGTCCTATGAAATGGGCAAAAGAAACGCTCTGCAGATCGAGGGCTGTGAGTCTGTCGGAGTTGCTGCAAAGTACCTTAATCTCTTGGAATATATAAACTAAATTTAATGCAACTTAGGCCGGATTTCAATACTTATCCTGTCTCGTTGCTCAGCTTTGACGGCGTCAATTTTAAAGTTGACTGTTTTTTTTAAAATCCATCATTAATTTTCAAGTTGGTTTGACCGTGAAAAGTTGTTGCTTTCTTTTTTTTCCAGGTACTTGGAATTTTAATATTATATAAAACATTCAGTGCTTATCACACTGAATCCATTAACTCGAAATTGCAAGAAAGTGCTGAGAAAGTGCAAATACGGCGTTTTTAACAAAAACTGTGTACACATTAGGGTGGGTCAACTTTGAAATCTCCATATTTCGGCTGCCATTTCAAAAACTCCATATCTAAATTGTTTTTTTTCACAATTGCCCTTTTTCAGAATTTATTTCCAAAACGTCCTATCTCATAATTTGTTTCATAAGCGCACTATCTAAAATCAAAA
>JARSSU010031797.1:0-22836 GCA_029619165.1 Eurosta solidaginis | reverse complement strand
TTTATACAAACTTTCAATTCGTGGGATATATTGTCCCAATATGTGTTTAATGTGGGATTTATTTATCCCAATATTGTTTTTTAGATGTCGAAAAGGAAGTACACAGAAAAAGAGGTAGCAGACATATGTGCGAAAGCTCCGACGATGAAGATTTTAGCCCTTCTGAGAGCAGCTATATGCCTTCGTCTGACGATGAAAATGTGACAGAAGCAGAAGAAGAAGATGGCAGCGATGCTCCCTATTCTGAATCGGACGACGAAGAACAGCCGGAAGATAACTTAGGTGCAGTTTCTCAAGAGGAAGAAGAACTATGTGAAAAAGACGCAAAATGAAGCAGTTGCCGTTGCTACCTGGACCAACATAACAGAAGAGGTAAACTTTGAACCGAAATTTGAAATGCCTTTGGAAAGAGATCCGCAAGTTCTGGTAACTTTACCCCGAGGTTCTACCGAATTCAATGTATTCAGAAAGTTTTTTCCAAAAAGTTTGTGCATTTTTATCGCGCAGTGTACAAACCAGCATAAGAAAACTGAATAGAGAAAAACGCTAATAGGGCCCTAACGGATGAATATGAAATATTGGTATTCCTAGGTGTAATTATAGTAATGCACTATAATCATGTGCCGTCTTTACATGATTATTGGAGCAAACATGCCTCCATGGGAAATGAAATGATAAGAAATAGTATTTCTCGTGATCGCTTCACATTTCTTTCTTCGAAATTATATTTGAATGATTGCGACAAACCAAACAATGCTGCAAAAGATTACTACATTGCTGAAGTCATTGCATGCATGAAAAACAGCTTCATGCGTAACAGAAGTGACAGTTCATTTCAATCCATCGACGAATGTATGGCCAAATTCAAAGGTCGGTCTAGTCTAAAACAATACATGCCTATGAAACCAATAAAGCGCGGTGTAAAAATTTGGTTACGATGCGATGCAAAGACCGGATATACGTACGATTTGAATGTATACACCGGTAAAGAGATCACTCCAAATCTTGCTGGCTCACTTGGGGAAAGGGTTGTTACAAAATTAGCTGGCACTATCCGTGATAAGGAAGTAGCTATTGCATTCGACCGATTTTTCACATCAATTTCATTAATGAAATCTATTCCTTTTGCGGCCGTTGGAACATATATGCGCAATCGAAAAGAAACTCCGGAGTTCGAGTCGCGACTTGTACGTGGTCAAAGTCAGTTCCAAATAAGCTGTGATGGAATATTGGCTGCACGTTGGATGGATTCCAAGGAAGTACTAGTAGTTTCGAACTGCCACAAACCAATAATATCCACCGTAAACAGGAAACAAAAGGATGGTAAAAAGAAAGAAGTTGATTGTCCCTTAGCTATTGTGGACTATAACCGTATAATGGGCGGCGTAGACCTGGCCGATCAAAAATCAGCTGTATACGATCTAAATCGAAAATCTCAGAGGTGGTGGAAGAAAGTATTTTTCAAAGTTCTGATGCTTTCCACTGTAAATGCTTGGATTGTTCACAACGACCTAAATCGCAAAAAAACATCGTTGATACAGTTCATGGTACCGTTAGCTGAGTCATTGATTTCGGAAGGAACAAAACACAAAAAAATAAAAACACGTCGAACTGGCGGAAGACCAGCTAAACGTACACGCACTAGTTATTGATATAGGCGATCATTTACCAATCAAGGGTCCTTCTCGACGTCGCTGCGTACGGTGCACTTCGCTACAAAAGGAAACAAGAACGAATTACATTTGCTCCGGATGTAATAATGCACTATGTTTTAACTGCTTTACTCCCTATCATAAATAAAATATAAAGCTACAATATTTTTTCAACTAAATATACAATATTTCAAAATTATGGTTTCTCAACTTGATGTATTTTTTATTTGCAAATATTATATATAAAACCTTATTGGGATAATATGTCCCAGGATAACGAAAGGACATAGCGATTTTTTAAGTATGCAGAACATGCTTATTTAACGTTGTTTTCACATTTTGAAAATAAAAGGCAAAAAAATATTCTAGGAATAGAAATAAACACGGCGGACAAGGGTAAGAGAACAAATTTGGTAACACTCAGCTGACGGAAACATGTTGGCAAGGTATCAATAAAAATATGTTCGCTGAAAGCGCCCAATAAAAGAGGACACTTTAGCGCGAGAGATTGCAACTAATGAGACAATATAAAACCAAATAAAATTTTAGTCAAAAGATATATTTAACCTCCCTGCTCTCACGTGGCTTTTTATATGTTTTATACTCAGTTGAGCAGAGCTCACAGAGTATATTAAGTTTGATTGGATAACGGTTGGTTGTACATATATAAAGGAATCGAGATAGATATAGACTTCCATATATCAAAATAATCAGGATTGAAAAAAATTTGATTGAGCCATGTCCGTCCGTCCGTCCGTCCGTCCGTTAACACGATAACTTGAGTAAATTTTGAGGTATCTTGATGAAATTTGGTATGTAGGTTCCTGAGCACTCATCTCAGATCGCTATTTAAAATGAACGATATCGGACTATAACCACGCCCACTTTTTCGATATCGAAAATTTCGAAAAACCGAAAAAGTGCGATAATTCATTACAAAAGACCGATAAATCGACGAAACTTGGTAGATGAGTTGAACTTATGACGCAAAATAGAAAATTAGTAAAATTTTGGACAATGGGCGTGGCACCGCCCACTTTTAAAAGAAGGTAATTTAAAATTTTGCAAGCTGTAATTTGGCAGTCGTTGAAGATATCATGATGAAATTTGGCAGGAACGTTACTCTTATTACCATATGTACGCTTATTAAAAATTAGCAAAATCGGAGAAGGACCACGCCCACTTTTAAAAAAAAATTTTTTTAAAGTAAAATTTTAACAAAAAATTTAATATCTTTACAGTATATAAGTAAATTATGTCAAGATTCAACTCCAGTAATGATATGGTGCAACAAAATACAAAAATAAAAGAAAATTTAAAAATGGGCGTGGCTCCGCCCTTTTTCATTTAATTTGTCTAGGATACTTTTAACGCCATAAGTCGAACAAAAATTAACCAATCCTTTTGAAATTTGGTAGGGGCATAGATTTTATGGCATTAACGGTTTTCTGTGAAAATGGGCGAAATCGGTTGATGTCACGCCCAGTTTTTATACACAGTCGTCCGTCTGTCCTTCCGCATGGCCGTTAACACGATAACTTGAGCAAAAATCGATATATCTTTACTAAACTCAGTTCACGTACTTATCTGAACTCACTTTATCTTGGTATGAAAAATGAACGAAATCCGACTATGACCACGCCCACTTTTTCGATATCGAAAATTACGAAAAATGAAAAAAATGCCATAATTCTATACCAAATACGAAAAAAGGGATGAAATATGTTAAGGTAATTGGATTGTTTTATTGACGCGAAATATAACTTTAGAAAAAACTTTATAAAATGGTTGTGACACCTACCATATTAAGTAGAAGAAAATGAAAAAGTTCTGCAGGGCGAAATAAAAAACCCTTAAAATCTTGGCAGGTATTACATATATAAAGAAATTAGCGGTATCCAACAGATGACGTTCTGGGTCACCCTGGTCCACATTTTGGTCGATATTTGGAAAACGCCTTCACATATACAACTACCACCACTCCCTTTTAAAACTCTCATTAATACCTTTAATTTGATACCCATATCGTACAAACTCATTCTAGAGTCACCCCTGGTCCACCTTTATGGCGATATTTCGAAAAGGCGAAGACCTATAGAATAAAGCCCACTCCCTTTTAAAAATACTCATTAACACCTTTCATTTGATACCCATATCGTACAAACAAAATCTAGAGTCACCCCTGGTCCAGAAAGGCCTACTCCCTCTTAAAATACTCATTAACTCCTTTCGTTTGATACCCATATTGCACAAACGAATTCTAGAGTCACCCCTGGCCCACCTTTATGGCGATATCTCGAAACGGCGTCCACCTATGGAACTAAGGATTACTCCCTTTTAAAATACTCATTAACACCTTTTTTCACCTGGTCCATCTTTATGGCGATATCTCGAAAAGGCGTCCACCTATAGAACTAAGGCTCACTCCCTCTTAAAATACTCATTAACTCCTTTCGCTTGATACCCATATTGCACAAACGAATTCTAGAGTCACCCCTGGTCCACCTTTATCGCGATATCTCGAAAAGGGGTCCACCTATAGAACTAAGCCCCACGCCCTTTTAAAATAATCATTAACACCTTTCATTTGATACCCATATCATACAAACAAATTCTAAAGTCACCCCTGGTCCACCTTTATGGCGATATCTCGAAAAGGCGAACACCTATAAAACGAAGGCCCACTCCCTTTTAAAAATACTCATTAACACCTTTCATTTGATACCCATATCGTACAAACAAAGTCTAGAGTCACCCCTGGTCCACCTTTATTGCGATACCTCGAAAATGCGTCCACCTATAGAACTAAGGCCCACTCCCTTTTAAAATACTCATTAACTCCTTTCGTTTGATACCCATATTGCACAAACGAATTCTAGAGTCACCCCTGGCCCACCTTTATGGCGATATCTCGAAACGGCGTCCACCTATAGAACTAAGGCTCACTCCCTTTTAAAATACTCACTAACACCTTTCGTTTGATGCCCATATTGTGCAAACAAATTCTAGGGTCACCCCTGGTCCACCTTTATGGCGATATCTCGAAACGGCGTCCACCTATAGAACTAAGGCTCACTCCCTTTTAAAATACTCACCAACACCTTTCATTTGATACCCATATCGTACAAACAAAGTCTAGAGTCACCCTGGTCCACCTTTATTGCGATACCTCGAAAATGCGTCCACCTATAGAACTAAGGCCCACTCCCTTTTAAAATACTCATTAACTCCTTTCGTTTGATACCCATATTGCACAAACGAATTCTAGAGTCACCCCTGGCCCACCTTTATGGCGATATCTCGAAACGGCGTCCACCTATAGAACTAAGGCTCACTCCCTTTTAAAATACTCACTAACACCTTTCGTTTGATGCCCATATTGTGCAAACAAATTCTAGGGTCACCCCTGGTCCACCTTTATGGCGATATCTCGAAACGGCGTCCACCTATGGAACTAAGGATTACTCCCTTTTAAAATGCTCATTAACACCTTTCATTTGATACCCATATCGTACAAACGCATTCTAGAGTCACCCCTGGTCCATCTTTACGGCGATATCTCGAAAAGGCGTCCATCTATAGAACTTAGGTCCACGCCCTTTTAAAATACTCATTAATACCTTTCATTTGATACCCATATCGTACAAACGCATTCTAGAGTCAACCCTGATCCACCTTTATGGCTATATCCCTAAATGGCGTCCACCTATAGAACTATGGCCCACTCCCTCATAAAATACTCTTTAATGCCTTTCATTTGATACACATGTCATACAAACACATTCCAGGGTTTCCCTCGGTTCATTTTCCTACATGGTTATTTTCCCTTATGTTGTCACCATAACTCTCAATGAGTATGTAATGTTCGGTTACACCCGAACTTAACCTCCTTACTTGTTTTTCTTTCCTTTTTTTTGTTCTTCTGCTTTTCATCATCACATAACACCCTCTCCCTCTACTTCGCCCCCGCCATACTTTTGTTGTTGTTTGAGTGTTTGTAGTACACTTATTGTGATTTCCCTATGCTTTATTGCTTTCACATCTGTTTCGTAAATTATATGCTTTGGGGCGCAAATACAAAAACAAATAAATTTACAGCAGATAAATTGCAAAGTGTATTAAAAAGTGTATGAGCTCAAGTGGTAAGCTTTTCTAAAAAAAACCACACAGCACAACAAAAAAAAATCAGCGCAAAGGCTAAGTAAGATTAGAGGAGACTTGGGATAGATAATGATAAAGAAAAGTTTAGTAATTGCATATCCAACAGCAGTATTTTCCTATTCACAATACCTACAGAAAAATATAAAGGTTTGTCAAATATAATAACTATGCGCACTCAGTTTTGTGGGAGGAATAATATCAACTTGGAATGGAAAACCAAGGATATTGTAGTAAAAGCTTGGCATTTTTATACATTTCATGAGTTTGGCACGAATATCAAAATTGTAAAAACCATAAGTACACCGAAATTATCAGGATGACGAGCTGAGTTTATTTAGCCATGTCCGTCTGTCTATCTGTCCGACTGTCTGTCTGTTTGAACGCAAACTAGTGATCTTGATGAACTTTGGTGAGCGGGTGTATTTGGGTGACCGACTAATCGTTTGTCCAAACCGACCGGATCCGACCACCACATCATATATCACCCATACAACTGTTTTTTCGAAAAAGTGGGTTTTTGTCAATTATTCCTCATTTCAACAGTTAGAAGATTGAAATCCCACTGGATGTTTATACATAAGGCCTATAATTGTTGCCTCAAAAATTCCTTAAAATCGGTCATATGTATAATATATATCCCATAAAACCGATTGTTCAGGGTTTATGAATTTTTAAATTTCAACACATTGTTGAGCTCTATTCGTTAAAGATATGAGTAGTCATAGAACTTTTAGAAAAAGTGTCGATACCAATACTCATATAAAATACGTGGATCAAAGTATCGATGCTAGTACTCATTACTCTGTAAAAGGTATCGAGTAAACTCGATCCAAGTGAGTACTTCAGACTTTTTACCAACAAAGTGAAGAAGCCTTTTTTTTAATGAGATTGTATGTTTTGAATTTAGTAAAAAACAAGTAAGGAAGTATAAGTTTAGACGAAACCGAACATTATATACGCATTTGTGTACTCTTGCATATATTTGAAGGATACTTATTAAAAGAAAACGTCACGAAGATTAAATTATTTAAAAGATTTTTGATCGACTTATGGCATTTAGTTAAAAAAAAGTGTTTGCAGTTAGAAAAAAGCGTCCCTGTAAAAATTCATCTGCCTTGCAGATGCCGTTCGGAATCGGTATAAAATACGTAGGTCTCATCCCCTTAATTTGTAAGGAAAATTAAAAATCGCTCGACGCAAATTGGAAAAGAGCTCGGTCTAAATCTCCTCGGAGGTAAATCGCGTCAAGCATGTTTTATGGCATTAAACTATTGTGAGGAGATTAACTAAATAGAAGGGTATCAGAACGATTTTCATTCTCTTAAACTTTTGTACCTTGCACTGAGATATCACTACTGGTAGTATTATTACGAACCATATATATATTGAAAAGTTTGTTAATATTGAAACTGTAATCGCCTTTTTTTATGTAGGCGTGGTCCTTATCCGCTATTGATCGGATCTATATGTCATACCGATGCGCCACTTGCAATGTGATATCAACGGCTTTTGATTTATAGCTTGCAAAACTTTTAAATTTTCTTCTGTTTAATGTGGGCGGCGCCACGCCCATCTTACAAAATGTTAATAAATTTATATTGTATTTGACTTCGATTATTTTCAATACCAATATATCGTCTACGATGCTGTAAAAGTTGCTAACTTCATCCACCGAAACGTCTGAGTAGAACGAAAAAGCTCTATTGCGTGACAAGTTAAAATGTTTTGAAATTTTATGGCGTTAGCAGCTTTCATTATTTTGTTGGAGATAATGAATCTGGACAATAAGCACATACTTTTCTTTCACCACCATATGCAGAAATCATCTCCTCTTCTACCATTATTAAAAAGTGCGATTAAGATAAATGCGGAGCTTTTACCGCATCGTCGATGATCTTAGTTTATGCTCGAGTTAATGTGTTAATGGACTGAACTTTGTTGATCTTAAACATGTAGATTATCGGCACTTGGTAAAGTATCGGGGAAAAGTATCGAGGTAAAGTATCGATACTTTACTCGGTACTTGAAAAAAAGGGATGTTGGCATCGTCAGCATCGGGGTCAGCTCTGATGGTGATGAAGGTTGCACAAATTAATTTTTATCATTTTAAAATAGCCTGATATAACCATAGGATTCTTCTTAAAGAGGAAGACATATATATCTGCCTATATCAGCAAAGTATTGCAATCATGGTTACCTAGGGTTACCAGGTTTGCTTGTTGGGATTAATTATAACGCTTATTTTTCAGCTAATTACGTTTATAACTATGTAATGGTTACAGGGTAGACTTGCAAAGCGTTCAAAGATTAATCGGGATTCAAGCGGTGATAAAAAAGCTTTATAGCCTCAGAGCTTTCGCAAACCAATTTTTCAACCTCACCTACGTGAGGGGAATCCTGTTACAAATATAAATCATACAGAAGAAGGTTTGACGTGGTCCTATTAATCGTTACCGAGATGGTAGGGCGTGTAGCTTAATAGCGCTTGTTACTGATCTATATCCAGCAAAGGACCATCAACATCGACAACACTACCCAAAAACCATCGGGGAGTGTCTTTATCGTTAATGCAACAACAACATTAATCGGCTGCACCCTTCCCTTGTATCTAAATTATTCAACAGCCTCTGTATATGCAACAATGGCAATGTTCCGAACTTGATCGAGTTTAGGAAACATTACAAGATGGGAAGAGGTCCTTGATTTTACAATAACAAACAAACCACCGGAATCTTTCAGTAGCAATCGTATCAGCCATTAATATAAGCTTTTTGATAGAAACTTGGAAAGGGAGATAAATCCATCACCAAAAAAACCCAAACGAAAAACTTTGTCAGTGATAGGCTATGTAGGAATTAACAAGACTCCCATCCAATCTGCAGACAATTTGGATGACCGAGCTTATACACTGCAGCAAACTTTCCAGGAAGGGTTGAAAGTTTGGACAGGCATCTCTAGAAGCAGGATAAACACCTTAAAGCAACTTAAAGTCAAATCTAAGGTGTATTTATAAGTAAAACTTATCGAAGAGTGGTTTTCTGGAGTATCGGACACCCATACAATTCGATTGAGGCCACAACGCTAGGCAAGACTTGCTTAAATATCTTGCATGAAAACATTCACTTTTGTCAAAGACCCATTTATTTCATTAATTAAAGTTTTTACCATACAACGAAATCGCTTTGACTTAAATGAAGTGTCGTATTTCTGGTATTTTACTTATCACATCGTGTCATTTGTTTTTGTGCTTCAGCAACAATCTTCTTAAGTATATTCACACATGATTTAGGTTAAATCTTGATAATTCAATACCAGAGGCACAGACTACACCATCTGTATAAGTCTACGTCAAGTTAATAGACACAGGTAGTAAAGTAACAACAACAACAAATTGGCCTACCAAAATGAAGGCAAACAAAAAAGTCATATAAATCCCGCAGGCTATGTACTCATGTACATTAATATTATCGCAACATAGTTGATTAGCGACGAATGTGGGAGGCTCAATTTTGCATAATTTTTTCTATTTTTGCTATTTTTCAGTTGTCACATATCGTGTTTTTTGAAGCCCTCAATGCATGTCGTGTTTATAGTGTTGCCTTTTTTTCAGCTTGCGTATTAGCATCTCCAAAGTCGTTATTACACTCAAAAAAAGTTGGTATCAGGGCGATGCTAAATAGTCATCAATATGCAACTTTCGAGTATCAATTATTCTTCATCAACCGTGTTATGCAATTGATATTTTCGAAATTGGCAATTTGATATTTTCGAACTTTATGATTTGATACTAACAAGTATCAATTTGATATTTTGTATGTGTTATCAACTTGATACTCTCTCCTATTATTTCTGCCATAACATAGTATCTATTTGATAATTTTTTTTATCCAATTGATACCTTTTTGGTATCAGTTTGAAATTATTTTTTATTAAATTGATAGATTTTGCGCTCTAATATGATACTTACTTTTTATAAAACTGATACCAGTTTTAGTACCATTTTGATACTTCCATAAGTTCCACCATTTCCCAAAAAGAAAATTCTTTTTTCAGTTTAAAATTTTTTTATTCTTATAAAGCAAATTCCTTTTACATTTTCTTGTATAAACAAGACATCTTTTCTACAAAAATTATCTTTTGCGTAACATTTCATTAAAATATCTTGACAAGCTTGTGTGATGAGACTTTCAAACTTTGAAAATACTTCATCTTTATATATAGTGATATCATTACCATCTTCACTACTATTAGTTGTGGTCTGGAAACAGATTACTGACTCATTACAGGAGTACATTTTTCTTTCAAAATTATTATTGGAATATTTAGTGTTACACTGGTGTCAATATTAGTTTTCAATAGCTCAGTATTGCTTACAATTTTAGTATTTTTGAATACTTTTAAATTCATATGCCTTTTTATGTGTACTTTAAATCTTTTTAAACTTGTATATTCTTGATTACAATTATTGTGAGTACATTTGTAAATATCTACTTCATTTAACCCATGATGTAAATTGAAATGTGAGTATAAATCTCTCAAGTTAACAAAACCTTTATGGCATTTAAAACAAAACATTTTTGCCCAAATAAACTGAACAATGTTACTGCATTTACATACATACAATGGCTTAAATTACGAATAAGATTAGTTACACATGGTTTTTTTACATCATAAGAAGTCGAAATATCGTAAAAAAATGTTGTAAAAAACTCCATACTTGATGGGATTCATCTGGGTATTTCAAGGAAAATATTTGATAAATTTTAAAGCCAATGTCCAATGAAACTACAAACGAGCTAAATTTAAATTTGTGATATCCAAAGCTCACGTAAAAATCTGTTAAATTCAAAAGATCAAGACCCACTACAATTATAAATGGCTGTATTGGCGATTTCGACTCTGTGGAATTTTTAGTACGCAATTCTATTTGGTTACAACACCATCATTTATCGTTGCTATATGTTAAATGGAACTATTCACGGAGTTTTGTATGGTTGCTTTACGATGCACTTTCAAATCTCCTTCTTTTACTATATACCGGTGTGTTGGTTTTAAAATAGTGTGAAGTAGCATAAAATAAATGGAGTCTCTTGAATCTAAAGTAAAGATTAATTTAGACGAGTATTTCATTATAAATAGGAGATTATGGGACTTACTTATGTCGATCTCGCCTTTTGCAGATGTCAATAGATTCCTGTAGTATTTGTCCTTACGTTGTGCTCAAAGTAAGCAGTAAGCTTTGGTAATGCTTCAGACCATTTCGACGTTAATATGAATTGTTTTTCAGGGTAAAGTTCTTTAAAATCTTCTTCAATCTGAAAAAATATGTACATATGTGAGTCAGTATTGTGTTGATTCTAATTTTTAACAAAAATGAAATTATCACAAACATTTACACTAGTTTACACGAAAAACAAGTCATAAATTATTTTCTTATGCCTGAATTTAAATTGCTTAACAATTGTTGCAGCGTACATGCATATGAACTTAGTTTCACAACAAAGATATATACATACATACATATCTATGCACTTGTATATCATTTTATTTGCAACAAAACTTAATATTACTCACCTTTTCTGTTTTGTTGCAATTCCTGCAGGCAATTTTTAATTTTTTATTTTTGCACCAACCGATCACGACAACACTATTCACGGCAACAAACGACAAATAATTACCCCCGAACAACTATCGAGTCACGTACACAGCGAAGTTCGACTTTTCGAACAGTCTGTGATGCGCTTACAGTTTCAATCTGCTACTATTGCTTATTAAAATAATTAGGTGAATATCAATTTGACATTGTTGAGGATAAAATCGAATTAATTAGTTATCAAAATAATAAGCTAAGTTGTAATCTAATATCTTTGGGGATCAATTTGATGATTTATGCTGCTATATTAATACTGAAGATATTACACTGGTCTCAATTTGACATTTTTGAGGTGTAAAATTAATATTTTTCACAGCAATTCAATGACCAAGATATAGATTTAATACTTTTCACTATCATTTTTATATAATTCATCTTTACATTGATACTAAAAAAAATGATAGAGCTAAAAATGTCATTTTAACACAACCGGTATTAAACTGATAGTGATAAATTTTTTTTGAGTGTAGGCGCACATACATAGGTACATGCTACAGATGCAGGGTTTTGCAAATCATTCTAATACTAGGATCTAGATCTAGGCACTGCCATTTGAAATACCGCAAATCCTGGAATTCTTACTTGCATTATGGATGAATCAGCAGCTCTGTTTATGTAGTAGGGGGGGCTTACCCGACTTTTGCTTAGGCTTAGGAGGAGGTCTTTGACCTATGATCTGACATCGTATTCGAAATTTGTTTGACGTGAACAAATTCTCTGATCACCCATATAATCAGTACTCGGTAAATGAAGTCAGTTCTGTTAAAATAGCTTTTAGAAACCCTGAAAGCACCTGCTCTGAGTTCGGCTTGTCTAAAACTATGATCGACGCTCAGAAAGAAAAATTTACCGCGACATGCAATAGCACCTTTTAACAGTCGAGCATAATGGAAGGGCAAGCCATCATAATGAATGGAAACTCTTGATGCTCTCAGAGATGCAAGTATGCTGTTGCAGCCAGAAGGACTAAACTGATTTTGTACTAGGAGCTCTATGAGGATGTTGCGGGGATCAACAAGTCTGAGTCAAAGGCAGCCAATCCAGATTTGTGGTGAAGATTCTGCATCATGCAAAAAACTGAATGAATCCTGCGCAGTTGAAATACTTGAGGGGAACGCATGGCGACTGGGCATATGTAGCGAGAAGTCCTTGAAGTTGCTATTGGGCAATAATTTTCCTGATGCCCTGACTACGTGAGTAGCTCCATCTAAATTGCCGGCGAATGCCTGTCATCTCCGCGGTAAAGCCAACTTGTATGCGCTATTAATTCGTTCAAGCTCTACCAGACCTCGGGCTGGATGTCATTATTCGTGCATTACTTCAAACATTTTATAGCATTTCCTGGCGCTGTTTAGCCATAATTTACTACTTATAATAATATGGAAAATTATTTAAGTTTTGCCGTAGATAACAGCTCTACTCTGAAATACGTCATCATCATCATACAAAAACCTGCTGGATGCACATGCACCACATGGAACACATTTGTAGTGCCTGAATTCGGCTACATAATGTTCGCGTGTAAATTGGTAAAAGGCCAGGGTCCACTAGATGAATGTATCTCATAAGCGAATAGAGTTCAGCCTAGCTGGATCTCGATACTCGATACAGTTCATGTTCAGTGGTATGCGACAGAAGATGATATACGATTTCTCTATGGCCTCAATATTAAAGACTCTTTTGTAAGCTGTGTAGAGTGGACGCCTTTTAATGTCATGGAATTTACAAAGTAATTGTATTGTTTTTCCATTGATCCTGATTAGTCACATCGTTTAAGTTAAATCTTACAAAATAGGGCATTCTTTCTCTCTGCTTATCTACCCAGCAACAACCATAATTCTAATAAAATGACGTAAGGCGAACATGTTTTCAAATTGTCCTCAAGTTGTGAAAAAAAAGCAAATTACCCAAAAAAGGTGCCGATTTTTTAAAGAATTTTATACTGCGATTGGCTGAAAAGAATAAGCTAAATCAGTGATGCAAAATCCTCTAGTAGGTTCTAGGGGCATAAACACTAGACTGGGTAGATTTATTAACCTCTATCGCGCCATCGATTTTTCGATAGGATTTGGGCTCAGGAAAAAAAGTTCCACTACGCATACCCAAAAAAATAATTTTCGAGCCTGCAAAAAAATGGCGAAAGGGTAAATTTTTCGACCAAAACCCAAAAAATAGTTTTTTTTTCAAAAAACCGTTGTAAAAACGTTGGCGATAACAGTTTTTTGAAAACACAATATTTTTTGGGTTTTGGTCGAAAAATTGCATTTTTTTTTGCAGGCTCGAAAATTATTTTTTTGGATATGCTTAGTGGAACTTTTTTTCCAGGTTAACTTTCGTCCATACAAATCGACCCAAGTTAATAAACACTCCTTTAAAATGTTTCTTACCTCATACTTAAGTTGAGGATATACATATGTACCTATGAGAAGGGTTTGAAAAATCACTTGAGCTTACATTCAAACATCTGTTGTTTATTTGCGAAACTATACAATATCGTCTGATATGTCAGTTTTGATTTTCACCCTTCATCCTTCAACACCCAAGTCTCCCGGTTTGACATTTCCTAAAGTTGGCGGCCCTTTCCAAAACTAGTCCCTTGGAATGAATCACATTGATTATAGCCTATCTAGCAAGTTTAAATATCACCTACACGTTACGGCTCCTTTTACAAATGTGAATACGTAGGCACATATATTTACCAGGTCAGGCTTTGTCCTTCGCAAGAACACTCATAGTGGTAAAGCAAAAGCTTTCCCAAGACAGTCGAACTAATGACCGTGTGTGCTACTACCCTAACGTAGGGAAAAGTCGAACTAGTCTGAAAACTGAAGCTACGCGGTCATCCATAATGAGCTCTTATATCTTAATGCCGGAGAACAGCAGTTAACATCTTTCAACTTAATATCGGTCGACTTTCATTCTTAATATCGTTTTGATTTAACGATGACTATTGAAATCAATGTTTTGAACACAAACGTCTGCAAACTGTGGTCTACATTTTAAAAATTTTATCCAGGGTCCTTGTAAAATTTTAATTATGTAGATGCGCCGAGGATTATACGATTTTCACCCATGAGTTACGCAATAACATCCCCTTAGACTGCTGCTGATTTCGAGGGCGACATCCTTGGCCGATAGTCACCCCCTAACGTTTCAAGGTGTTTCTCTGGTGTAGCTCGGCAGCATAGCGCGACAAAAACATCCGTTAGAAACTCTTCGAAGCTACACCTAGAGCTTCTAGGAAAGGGACGTCGACGAAGGTATGAGTTCGAAGTCGCAGTCCTATAGCTTCTGTGCTGGCATATGGTGTGAGGGCAGGAGGCGTGGTAGCGACTGGTGGTCGGGATTGCTACTGTTCGCACATCGGGAATTGTAGCTCTTAAAAACTGTCAAAAAAGCTGGAGGCGCCCTGTGCCACGAGAATCATGAGTATTAATAGACCATTAATAGCAACCGTAAGTCGCCTTTGTGCGTGACCGCCAAGGAGCCACAAATGATTTAAAGAAATTGTGTTCGCGACGATTATTAGGAGTTAACTCCAGGCGAAACTACGCCAAGTGTGACCATTTTATGTATCTCTATTTCTTTTCAGCAGACGCAGCAGTACCAATTCAAAGACCGGGGTTAGGTTCGAAGCCTCTCTGGAGTAAGTGAACGAGGCACAATCCCTCCGCAAGGAGCTACTCCTGAAAATTTTTGAACGATCTGCGATCCAGGATCTTTCCGAAATGGCACAAAACGTTGAATTCCTTAAATAGATACAAACAAACCCGTTCCTAAATATAATTTTTTTAAATCGCGAAATCCACGCCGCCGCCGCCGCCGCCGGTATATAAATGAAGCCTACGCCGCCGCCGCCGATGAAGTAAACCTCTAGTGGGATTCTTGCCTCTTCCATACTCCTACTAACATATATAATAATTGGCGCTTAACCGTTAAAACGTTAAGGCGCCCCAGTTGCTTATCCGCTTTGCTAACTGACGCTAATTGGTCACTCAAAGTGATTTTAAATTATTTCCACCTTGTTCTTTCAGCGGAGTGGGAGCCGCCCTCTTCCTCCGCTCCCATAGGCGAGTTTCGATATAAATACTTTCTTAGCCGGTGCGTCATCGTTCATCCGCATAACAAAACCTCACCATAGCAGGACGGATAAGACAAGTGACTTGTAGTCCGAAGTAGCATTTATGGGCAAGAGTGAATCTCCGCTGGCTTTCAGAGCTGATGTTAACATACAAAGAATAGAGACGCTATTACTATATTGTGGAACGCTTTTTTTAAATACATACATACACACATATACATACGTCCGACTCAAAGCAAGTTTTCTTGTACAATTCACAACGAACATGAACACGAACCGCATTTTCAACTTGTGACTTTTGTGTCACATTTTTTAAAATTTCATTCTCATCAATTTTTCATAACGCGCCTAAAGAAGTATAACTTCAAAAAGCGGATTGGAATACCACGAAAATCGGATGGCGCTACCGGACTGCGGATTTGCACATACATTCCAACAAGTCACAAACTATGTATCTTTTTAATTATTCAACGAAGCAAACTCGTAATTTAGTCCATGGATTTCGGAATCACGGTTACAGCATACGGAAAAAGTCTAGTTGAGGGATCGACTGCTAATACGGTATCAAAAATATCGAGAGAGGTGTGAAACCCTGGGTGGGTCCAACATCGGTTTGGAGACCAAAACTATATCGGCGCAAAACACTGTTCACAATTTTGTTTGTTGGTACATTACAACATTACAGCAACCACATGAAAATCGCCAACTTCAACTGCAAATATCTCCGGACAGAGATCAAATTTTCTTTTTCGTCTTCGGATTATTGTTGTCGAGGTACAATTCACGCTTTTTGACACCTCTCTCGATATCTTTGATGCGTATTATCAGTCGAACCCTCAACTAAACCTTTACCCAGCATACCACAAGTCATATATCAACTCGAAATGTAATTAATTTCACAGACTTTTATATATAACATAAAACAAAATTTACTGTCCGTAATTATTATATGAAGACTTGTATAAATTTATTTTTGAAGACTCAAACAAAGTAAAAATTTATAAAAATTATTCAGATGACTTAAAAAAAAATATTTATTGGACAAAATCTTTTTGAGACATTTCTTTTCATGTTTATTGAACTTTCTGTGATTTTTTGAAACTCGAAAATAAAATAATTATTTGTTTTAAAATAAATTTTTTTTTAGTTTTCATTTTAAAGATTTTCTTCTTTAAAATTTTGATATATCGCACAAATCCCGTACTAGCGAGTTCTCCTATTCCTGACAACAATGCTACCACATAGAAAATGCAAGACATAAACGACTGCGCCGCTTCTAACCAACAGTCCCATTCAACGCAAACCCCCCTATTCAGCTGATACAATACCCAATGGCTTACCATACAATGAAGTAAATTTCCTCGTTTCGTGTGCTTTATGTATCAACCGCATCACAATTTAATTAACAAGCATACTGCAAAACTAAAGAAACAATTTATCAGCTTCAAAGGTCAGACGCACCTGGCATTGGTTGGCCGCTGCTTTCCTAGCCATCTTTCAGCTATCGACAGCGTAATGACTCGTAGTTGCCTTGAGTTGCATATAACGGAGTTTTTAGTTTCTTAAAAAACAACAACAACCAAAAATAACAAAATAACACTTACTCCAGCTGCGTCAACCAGACGGCCTTGGGTTGTTTATAACCGACATCGACAACCGAATGATGTATTTAAAGAATTTATTATTTTATAAAGTTTTTTCCGTGTAAAAAAGGTAAAGTAACAATGTTTGTAGGAAATTTGATGTAGCTATACTCGCTCAAAGAGAACCGGCAAACGTTGTTCTGTCTCATCTTGGTATTTCTACATAACCTTTAAGAAGTTTTTACCTCTTACTCTCCTCTTCTTCCCCCTTTTTTTATCCTTTTAATCACGCCTTCATTTGCATTTCTTTTATGCATCATCATCAGGCCGTAGGTGACGTGCCAACCACCTTAGTGGCGTGCGGGGCCTAAACCTTTTCCGCTCTATGGGCTCGAGAAAATAAAACTAGACCGCATTTGTCTCTCCTTTTTTGTGATATGACAGAGATGTTTAAGCCTCAATGCGAGACTCTCCGAGTGTGGACTCCTTTCCTTTTTTGAAGAGCCCTTGACCTTGACCACCTAAGATAATAGCGTGCTCCGTCAACCACGCCGAAGTTCCTGGGTTCACGCCCCGGGCAAAGCAACATCGAAATTTAAGAAAAAATTTTTCAAATAGAAGACAACTGTTTAAGGCAGGGTCGCCCCCTCGGCAGTGTTTTGGCAAGCACTCCGAGTGTATTTCCGCCATGAAAAGCTTTCAGTGAAAACTCATCTGCCTAGCATAAAGCAAGTCGGTCACGTTCCGCCAATTTGTAGGAAAAACAAGTAAGGAAGGCTAAGTTCGGGTGTAACCGAACATTACGTACTCAGTTGAGAGCTGTGGAGACAAAGTAAGGGAAAATCACCATGTTGTAAAAAGAACCTAGGGTAACCCTGGAATATGTTTGTATGACATGTGTATCAAATGGAAGGTATTAAAGAGTATTTTAAGAGGAAGTGGGCCATAGTTCTATAGATGGACGCCATTTAGGGATATCGCCATAAAGGTGGACCAGGCCTGACTCCAGAATTTGTTTGTACGATATGAGTATCAAATGAAAGGTGTTAATGAGTATTTTAAGAGGGCGTGGGCCTTAGTTCTATATGTGGACGCCTTTTCGAGATATCGCCATAAAGGTGGACCAGGGGTGATTCTAGAATTTGTTTGTACGATATGGGTATCAAACGAAATGTGTTAATGATAATTGTAAAAGGGAGTAGGCCTAAGTTCTATAGGTGGACGCCTTTTCGGAATATCGCCATAAAGGTGGACCAGGGGTGACTCTAGAATTTATTTCGTACGATATGAGTATCAAATGAAAGGTGTTAATGAGTATTTTAAGAGGGCGTGGGCCTTAGTTCTATATGCGGACGCCTTTTCGAGATATCGCCATAAAGGTGGACCAGGGGTGACTCTAGAATTTGTTTGTACTATATGGGTATCAAATGAAAGGTGTTAATGAATATTTTAAAAGGGAGTAGGCCTTAGTTCTATAGGTGGACGCCTTTTCGAGATATCGACATAAAGGTGGACCAGGGGTGACTCTAGAATTTGTTTGTACGATATGGGTATCAAATGAAAGGTGTTAATGAGTATTTTAAAAGGGCGTGGGTCTTAGTTCTATAGGTGGACGCCTTTTCGAGATATCGCCATAAAGGTGGACCAGGGGTGACTCTAGAATTTGTTTGTACGATATGGGTATCAAATTAAAGGTGTTTATGAGGGTTTTAAAAGGGAGTGGCCCTTAGTTGTATATGTGAAGGCGTTTTCGAGATATCGACCAAAATGTGGACCAGGGTGATCCAGAACATTATCTGTCGGGTACCGCTAATTTATTTATATATGTAATACCACGAACAGTATTCCTTCCAAGATTCCAAGGGCTTTTGATTTCGCCCTGCAAAACTTTTTCATTTTCTTCTACTTAATATGGTAGGTGTCACACCCATTTTACCAAGTTTTTTTCTAAAGTTATATTTTGCGTCAATAGACCAATACAATTACCATGTTTCATCCCTTTTTTCGTATTTGGTATATAATTATGGCATTTTTTTTTATTTTTCGTAATTTTCGATATCGAAAAAGTGGGCGTGGTCATAGTCGGATTTCGGCCATTTTTTACACCAATACAAAGTGAGTTCAGATAAGTGCGTGAACTAAGTTTAGTAAGATATATCGATTTTTGCTCAAGTTATCGTGTTAACGGCCGAGCGGAAGGACAGACGGTCGACTGTGTATAAAACTTGGCGTGGCTTCAACCGATTTCGCCCTTTTTCACAGAAAACAGTTATCGTCCTAGAATCTAAGCCTCTACCAAATTTCACAAGGCTTGGTCAATTTTTGTTCGACTTATGGAATTAAAAGTATCCTAGACAAATTAAATGAAAAAGGGCGGAGCCACGCCCATTTTGAAATTTTCTTTTATTTTTGTATTTTGTTGCAACATATCATTACTGGAGTTGAATGTTGACATAATTTACTTATATACTGTAAAGATATTAACTTTTTCTTTTAAAATTTGAATTTAAAAAAAAATTTTAAAAAGTGGGCGTGGTCGTTCTCCGATTTTGCTAATTTTTATTAAGCAGACATATAGTAATAAGAGTAACGTTCCTGCCAAATTTCATCATGATATCTTCAACGACTGCCAAATTACAGCTTGCAAAACTTCTAAACTACCTTCTTTTAAAAGTGGGCGGTGCCACGCCCATTGTCCAAAATGTTACTAGTTTTCTATTCTGCGTCATAAGTTCAACTCACCTACCAAGTTTCATCGCTTAATCCGTATTTGGTAATGAATTATCGCACTTTTTCGATTTTTCGAAATTTTCGATATCGAAAAAGTGGGCGTGGTTATTGTCCGATATCGTTCATTTTAAATAGCGATCTGAGATGAGTGCCCAGGAACCTGCATACCAAATTTCATCAAGATACCTCAAAATTTACTCAAGTTATCGTGTTAACGGACAGACGGACGGACGGACGGACGGACATGGCTCAATCGAATTTTTTTTCGATACTGATGATTTTGATATATGGAAGTCTATATCTATCTCGATTCCTTTATACCTGTACAACCAACCGTTATCCAATCAAAGTTAATATACTCTGTGAGCTCTGCTCAACTGAGTATAATTAAAAGGAGCACGACGCAAATTGGAAGAGAAGCTCGGCCTAAAATCTTTTCGGAGGTTATCGCGCCTTACTTTTATTTTTCTTCTTTTGAAGGGCTACCAACTAAACCTTGCCTTCTTTACGATACTACTTGAGCTTCTATGTCTACTCTTAAATTAATTTAGCAGGCAGACATGATGAGAACTCATAGCATCACGTATCTGCTGGCCGTATCCCATCTGTCACTTCGGGTTTTCAACATTTTTTGTCTGTATGTTAACGTTAGTACCCAAGTGCTGCGGCCGCATTGGTGTGGAGTTAACGTGCTCCGCCTACGAAATTGAAAAAATGTTTTTCAATTAGAAACAAGCTATTCTTCTCGGCGAAATGTCCTCGGAGGTAAATCGCACCAAGTTGTTTTTTTAAGTATTTCCGGCTGTACAACTGCTTTACTACTTTCAGGCCGGGCGACAGACATGAATTGCTAAGCAACGACCAAAATTGCTAGGCAATAAAGTGCCAATTAATGATGACTGAGGTCAATACTGGTGTTCCCATACACTCACAATGGATATTAATTCGGATCTAATCTTAATCATGCAACAAAAAATTTGTTGAAAACCTCATATGTGGTTGCCATTGCACAGTTGGCATTTTCCTTCCTCATCAAATCTGAAAAAATCCAGTTGCAAAGGATGTTCACGGATGGTTCATCCTTTCGGAGCTCCGTCCCCGTCACTCAATTCCGAGGTGACCAGAGACTTACTACTTTGCCTTGAAGTATTTCTGTGGGAGAAAATATACACTAACATACGTTTTTTTTTAATTCTTGGTGTAGGGAGCCACAGTTCGCGGAGTCAAAAGCTTTTGATAAGTGAAGCGTGACGAGCACTTATATATCGAGTACGTCTTTTCTCTGGATTTTATGTCATTTAGTGAAAGGCGTTTTATGAAAACCATTCTGATGATTAACGGAGAAGAATTGTCTCAAGTATCTTCGCTATTGACGTTTGAAGAGATATCATATATGACTCTCTTACCTGTGTCCATTTTTAACGAATGGGGGCTTTTAGCTACGCGTTGTTGATGGTGTAGCAGTCGTGAACCTCTTTGCTCGTGATGGTGATGGACACCGCGTTGTTTTTGAAGGGAGCCCCTGTTATCACTCGCAATCTGACCTTGGCTTCGGTTGAAAGCGCAGACGCGCATTTCTTCGAGTCCGACAAAAACTTCTTTGCCGAATGCAGTAGATATCTTAGCCTTGTATATTGGTCGTTTTTGAGAAGGCCTTCGCGGGTTACCAGATTATACCTGTCTGCTCTTAATATTTAGCTGCCTTATTTGGGAGTCTTACGGGTGCAGTGTTGTCTTATTAAGGTTGCAATTTCGAATAGGAAATTTGGTAGGATTTCTGGGGTATTCTTCTTCTTCGTGTAGCGTTAAAGGCACTCTCCGGAACTTGATCCCGTACGCTCTGGGAACTAGTACTTTCTAGGTCATCTCACACCCTCCGTCAGGATCACTGACGAGGTGGCGCTACATATCATCTTGTATTCCAAGCGTTTAAGCGAGGATTATACAATTTTCGCTCGTGACCAACGCATGTATGTTAGATCGGAATTTGTTGATATTTCCCATGGTTTTGAAAGCTGAGCAGTCTACATTTGGATTATGAGTTTCTCCTCATTACAGTGGGGCTATCATAAAAAACTTGAGGTGCACTTTTTGTCGCTGATTTTGTTGATGCGCCAGAACGTGTAGCAGTATACTATAGAGTACTTTATAATTGAACAATACAGCTTTAACAGAAGCAATCAAATACTTCGATCGAGATCGGAGTGTTCTGGTGTTGGATTAAGAAAGTATCAAAGATAACTTACAGGCCTAGTACAATAACTCAGGTAAACGCTGCCATAAGATTTTACATGCAGTTTTATCCGGTGTTGTTGTTGTTGTTGTAGCGATTAGATTACTCCCCGAAGGCTTTGGGGAGTGTTATCGATGTGATGGTCCTTTGTCGGATACAGATCCGATACGCTCCGGTAACACAGCACCATTAAGGTGCTGGCCCGACCATCTCGGGAACGATTTATATGGCCACATTAAACCTTCAGGCCATCCCTCCCTGCCCACCCCCAAGTTCCATGAGGAGCTTGGGGTCGCCAGAGCCTCGTCTGTTAGTGAAACGGTATTCGCCGCTCGAAGGTGAGGTTGACAATTGGGTTAGAGAAGCTATATATTGCGCTACACAACCCCTTGAATCCCGTTTTATCCGGTCTTGCGACATGCTGCAAAAGAGATAAATCAAAATTGCCATGCTAGTAAATCTGTTGGGGTTTGATCGGTTCCAAGTGAACACGCACGGTACACGATTGTGTCTATGGCGTTTAAACAGAACATCATTGAAGATGTACAGGTTCAAAACTTATACCGAGTACAAAATGGTCATGAAGAGATTTACACCATACAACGAAACAGCTGCCACCTTCAGGGTTCTGCTGTTTGCGTTGTTTACCCTCTTTGAAAACATTTAATACGCCAGTTTTCAATAGTTTTATTGAATGTTAAAATTTTAATCGATTTGTATAGTAATTTAATCCAGCGCCCTAA
>JARSSU010031793.1:0-56251 GCA_029619165.1 Eurosta solidaginis | reverse complement strand
TAATTTGGCAGTCGTTGAAGATATCATGATGAAATTTGGCATAAAAGTTATCCCTATATGCGTTCTAAATAAGAATTAGCAAAATCGAATGACGGACACGCCCGCTCTTTAAAACAAATTGTTTAAAATCAAATTTTAACCAAAATTGAATATCTTTACAGTATATAAGTAAATTATTTCAACATTCAACTCCAGTAATGATATGGTGCAACAAAATACAAAACTAAAAGAAAATTTCAAAATGGGCGTGGCTCCGCCCTTTTTCATTTAATTTGTCTAGGATACTTTTAATGCCATAAGTCGAACAAAAATTTACCAATCCTTGAAACTGGGTAAGGGCATAGCTTCTATGACGATAACTGTTTTCTGTGAAAATGGGCGAAATCGGTTGAAACCACGCCCAGTTTTTATACACAGTCGACCGTCTGTCCTTCCGCTCGGCCGTTAACACGGTAACTTTACCAAAAATCGATAAATCTTTACTAAAGTTAGTTCACGTAATTATCTGAACTCAATTTATCTTCGTATTAAAAATGGGCGAAATCCGACTATGACCACGCCCACTATTTCGATATCTAAAATTACGAAAAATAAAAAAATTGCCATAATTCTATATCAAATGCGAATAAAAGGATGAAACATGGTAATTGGATTGGTTTGTTGACGCAAAATATAACTTTAGAAAAAAACTTTGTAAAATGGGTGTGACACCTACCATATTAAGTAGAAGAAAATTAAAAAATTCTGCAGGGCGAAATCAAAAGCCTTTGAAATCTCGGCAGGATACAGTTCGTGGTATTACATATAGAAATAAATTAGCGGTACCTGACAGATGATATTCTGGGAAACCCTGGTCCACATTTTCGTCGATATCTCGAAAACGCCTTCACATATACAACTACCAACACTCCCTTTTAAAACCCTCATTAATATCTTTAATTTGATACCCATATCGTACAACCAAATTCTAGTGTCACCACTGGTTTACCTTTATGGCGATATCACGAAAAGTCGTCCACCTATAGAACTAAGGCCCACTCCCTTTTAAAATACTCATTAACACCTTTCGTTTGATACCCATATGGTACAAACGAATTCTAAAGTCGCCCCTGGTCCACCTTTATGGATATATCTCGAAAAGGCGTCCACCTATAGAACTAAGGCCCGCTTTATTTAAAATACTTATTAACATCTTTCGTTTGATACCCATATGGTACAAACACATTCTAGAGTCAGCCTTGGCCCACCTTTATGGCGATATCTCGAAAAGGCTTCCACCCATAGAACTAAGGCCCACTTCCTATTAAAATACACATTAACACTTTTCGTTTGATACCCATATGGTATAAACGTATTCTAGAGTCACCCCTGGTCCACCTTTATGGCGATATCTCGAAAAGGCGTCCACCTATAGAACTAAGGTCCACTTTATTTAAAATACTCATTAACATCTTTCGTTTGATACCCATATCGTACAAACAAATTCTAGAGTGATCCCTGGTCCACCTTTATGGCGATATCTCGAAAAGGCATCCACCTATAGAACTAAGGCCAACTTTATTTAAAATACTCATTAACATCTTTCGTTTGATACCCATATCGTACAAACAAATTCTAGAGTGACCCCTGCTCCACCTTTATGGCGATATCTCGAAAAGGCGTCCACCTATAGAACTAAGGCCCACTTTATTTAAAATACTCATTAACATCTTTCGTTTGATACCCATATCGTACAAACAAATTCTAGAGTGACCCCTGTTCCACCTTTATGGCGATATCTAGAAAAGGACTCCACCCGTAGATCTAAGGCCCACTTCCTTTTAAAATACTCATTAACGCCTTTCTTTTGATACCCATATGGTATAAACGCATTCTAGAGTCACCCCTGGTCCACCTTTATGGCGATATCTCGAAAAGGCGTCCACCTATAGAACTAAGGCCCACTTTATTTAAAATACTCATTAACATCTTTCGTTTGATACCCATATCGTACAAACAAATTCTAGAGTGACCCCTGGTCCACCTTTATGGCGATATCTAGAAAAGGCGTCAACCCGTAGAACTAAGGCCCACTTCCTTTTAAAATACTCATTAATAGCTTTCTTTTGATACCCATATGGTATAAGCGCATTCTAGAGTCACCCCTGGTTCACCTTTATGGCGATATCTCGAAAAGGCGTTCACCTACAGAGCAAAGGCCCATGCCTCATTAGGACCTTTCATTTGACACCCATATCGTACAAACAAATTCTAGAGTCAGCCACGGCCCACCTTTATGGCGATATCCCTAAATGGCCTCCACCTATAGATCTACGGCCCACTCCCTTTTAACATACTCATTAACACCTTTCATTTGATACCCATATCGTACAAACAAATTCTAGAGTCACCCCTGGTCCACTTTTATGGCGATATCTAGAAAAGGCGTCAACCCGTAGAACTAAGGCCCACTTCCTTTTAAATACTCATTAACAGCTTTCTTTTGATACCCATATGGTATAAACGCATTCTAGAGTCACCCCTGGTCCACCTTTATGGCGATATCTCGAAAAGGCGTTCACCTACAGAGCAAAGGCCCATGCCTCATTAGGACCTTTCATTTGACACCCATATCGTACAAACAAATTCTAGAGTCAGCCCTGGCCCACGTTTATGGCGATATCCCTAAATGGCCTCCACCTATAGATCTACGGCCCACTCCCTTTTAACATACTCATTAACACCTTTCATTTGATACCCATATCGTACAAACATATTCTAGAGTCACCCCTGGTCCACCTTTATGGCGATATTTCGAAAAGGCGTCCACCTGTAGAACTATGGCCCACTCCCTTTTAAAATACTCATTAACACCTTTCATTTGATACCCATATCGTACAAACAAATTCTAGAGTCAGCCCTGTCCCACCTTTATGGCGATATCTCGAAAAGGCGTCCACCTATAGAACTAAGGCCCCCTCCCTTTTAAAATACTCATTAGAACCTTTCATTTGATACCCATATCGCACAAACAAATTCTGGAGTCACCCCTGGTCCACCTTTATGGCGATATCTCGAAAAGTCGTCCACCTATAGAACTGAGGCCCCCTCCCTTTTAAAATACTCATTAACACCTTTCATTTGATACCCAGATCGTACAAACAAATTATAGAGTCAGCCCTGGTCCACCTTTATGGCGATATCCCTAAATGGCGTCCAACTATAGAACTATGGCCCACTCCGTTTTAAAATTCTCTTTAATACCTTCTATTTGATACACATGTCATACAAACATTCCAGGGTTACCCTAGGTTCAATTTCATACATGGTGATTTTCCCTTATTTTGTCTCCATAGCTCTTTGCTATTGCTTTTAATATCTTGGCGGAATCGGTGTTGCGAAATCCGATGGTATGTTAACCTGGCTTTGAAAACGCCTGTTCTTATTAAACGGTTTTATTTAGCTTGAGTTGACAGGCGGGCCGAATGCACGGCCGCACGGCCGTTGTGAACGAATCTTGTAATTGATATTTAAGTAACTTCCCGATAAGCTACGAGCTTGAAACTTGGAATATAGTTCAGAACCCGATGACAATGCAATAATAAAAATGAATCGCCGCTAGGTGGCGCTAGGATCGAGATATTCGCAAAATTCTCATTTGTGGTGCGATTTGGCTCATATTTGGAACACATAATACATGCAAGAATAAAAAGCGACTTATGAAAAAAAAATCGCCACTAGGTGGCGCAAGGATCGAGATATTCACAAAAATCGTATTTGTGGTCCGACTTGGCTCATGCTTGGAACACATAATACATACAAGAATAGAAAGCGACCTATCAAAAAAATCGGCGTTAGGTGGCGCAAGGATCGAGATATTCACAAAAATCGTATTTGTGGTCCGATTTGATTTGGTCCATATTTGGAACACATAATACATGCATGAATAGAAAGCGACCTATGATGCCCGATTTGGTTCATATTTGGAACACATATTGCATACAGTCCAGTAGAAGTGACATCAAAATATTTTGGAGTTGGAGGAGGGACAAGCATAGTCGAGTAAAGTCTTTGGAGGGATTATGTATTGAGGACTTAGGTTTTAACAAATTGTCAGGAAGGAGTCCTTGTAATAATGAGTCACTAAATGGACTAAATAGAATGAGAAATAATAGGCAATTAAATAAAGACTAAAAACTTGAAAATAAAATAATAAAAAAAAAGTTTTAAGTTAAACGGTTTTATTGAAAACAATACTTACATGAAATAATAATAATACGAAAAGCTAGAAAATAATTAGGTAGGTCCTAGGTACTAGTCATCACACTCCTTATCAATCTAGGGCGTTGATCAGACAATTAAATAAAAGCGTTGGACGCGTCATATTTCTGTTGATAGTCATAAGTAAAACCAACTGGACCCTAATCAGGTTATGCTACGCCTCACATTTTTAGAAATTTCACGCGCCCAACGCTTTTATTTAATTGTCTGATCAACGCCCTAGATTGATAAGGAGTGTGATGACTAGTACCTAGGACCTACCTAATTATTTTCTAGCTTTTTGTTATTACTATTATTTCATGTAAGTATTGTTTTCAATAAAACCGTTTAACTTAGACATTTTTTTCTAATTATTTAAACTACTTTTGAACGGATTCTTATAACTGGAAGTGATCCTTATCCGTTGATACCCCTTTGGACTACATCGAACGTCGCCACTGCCGCCACCGTGCCGATGTTTATGACATTCAGCAGCGGCGTGCGAAAAACGACTAAAATCGGCGGTAGCATCGCGTTTATCGTCGGCGTATATCTCAAATGTATAGATATCTATTTATTCTTGCTCCAGTTCCTGCTAAAGTTAGCAAAATATATCAAAACATTTGTTTTTGTTTCAAATAAAGAAAATTCTAATTCAATTATAGCGATGAATAAATTAAAAAAATTATAAGTATAATTAAAAGATTTGTCTAGGTTTCAATTATTTACCGCTATTTAGATTTTGATTAATAAAATAAAACAAACAAACAAGGAAATTGCAGTTCGAGTGCAAGCGTCATAATATGAACAGACATAAGTCTCGGCAAAATATTTACAGTAACAAAATTTCCTTCCGACCTTTCTTCAGACCAAGCTAGATATATGTCATATATATATATCAGCTTGATTTCCAAGCACTCGCTTTTTTCGAATTGGACGAGTTCAGATATGACAACCTTTCCCAAGCCCGCCAGAGAAAGAACAAATTCATTAAAAATCATTTAATCAGGTAAATAAAATTTACGTGATACCAAAATCTGCTTTAAAGGCCAACATGCTATGCGTGCCGATTATTTTTCTACTGGTTCTCTTTTTATTTGATATTAGACTTAAATTGCCAGAAAGCGTTTTGATAAGTTGCAGTCCGTTCATTGAACGTTGACATCAGATTTTTGTACAGCTCGTTAGATAGGATATGCTATCACATTTGAGTGACTGATTTCAGGACGATTCGCAGTCAAAACAACATAGAAAATGGGATTGGTTTTTCGCCAGAGACATTTTAAATTTGTTGACAATGAAAAAAATATATATTTTCGAAAATTTCTTCAATCAGATGCTTGTTGGGTATACATCCCAAACTGGTTGTTCGGCAATTTAATTATCTCTCTTGTGGGGAGTAATTTTGCCTCACTATGTTAATGGTGTTATGGTGACATAAGAAGACAGCCCGTAGCGGTTCTGAAAGCTACGTTTTGGCAGGCCAGAGTAACCTTTATGGTCGACATTCATTTTGTGTATGTTGTAAATAAAGTCTCCGATGATTTGGTGGGCAACAATGTCAGGTTTCGCGAGGGGAAGAAACTAGAGAGCTCAGAGGGATAGTCGGCTATTTTATTACATAGCTCATCAATGGGTGGGCCGGAACCGGTAGTCATTATCGTGCAGTCATCAGGATAGCATAAAATGGTAACTACTTCTGGTGGCGAAGGAAGCTTCCATATATAGAAGTAGCTCCCCTTGTTTAATTCGTCTGGGTTTTGATGTTATGTTCCTGAATCTCACCGATACCTGGCGATCAGACAAAAAATTTGCAGTCCACAAGTCCACCCTTACCTGACCTGCCCTGCACTTGTCATCGGCTTTAACACCTTCGAAGTAAGTTTTGCTTACTCCAAGCTTGAAAAAGAAGCGAAACTGGTAGGTTATGATAGTGAATGATAGCAAAACAGAGTACCTGCTGTCATCACGCAAGGAGTCGGCGTACTTGCGTCTTGGCAACCAGGGCGCACAGTGTCGCAAAGCGGTCAAAAGTCAAAAAAGTTCATCGATAGATATTTCTATAAAACTTTGACAATCGATGGGGAATACATCCATTAAATCACTTCGAACAGAATAAATATTTGCGCGCTTTTATCGGGAATTCCTTAAACCTGGAATTTTGTTAATTGATAATTTTGCCCACGGTTTTTTATGAAAAAAGTCACTGAAACAAACTTAAATTCAGAGCTTGTTAGTAAATGTAAATATCTCAAATGAGTTTTTTTATTATATCTGGAAGTTAATTTTTTATTTATTCATCGATCAGGTGATGAGTACCCTTACTTTTTATAAGTGGGACAAATTAAGTGAATTTTTATTCGAAGTTAAAAGTTTAGAAGAGAACAAAAAAAACTCATCCTAACTCCATTACAGGTTTGGATATCTTGTCACAAGCAATGTTAGCTCAAAATTAAGACTAGTGAGAAAGTGCGCTAAGTTGCGATATTTACAATTTTTTACTTTATTGCTTGAAACACAATGCCGAGCGACGACGATATACGCCGCGTCGGGCGATGACATTTTTCAAATTACGCCCAGATACTTCGTCTACTTAAAACACAATGCCGGGCGAAATTGACGCTGTTTATTCAGAGTGGCCATTATTTAGAAATAAAGATGAAAACAATTAAAGCTTTTTTAATTCTCTGCTTTAGATCTTGACTGCTAAACCACGCCCAAAATATTAAGAAATTAACAAAACAAAACAAAAATGTTAAGAAATTAAATTAAAAATTATATGTAAAGAAAAGAAAATTGGATGGATATTATGTTTTCTTTTCTTATACTTAAAAATTGAACGGCATCAACCCTTGGTATGTTTGTCGTCATCGCCCTGCGGTGGCGATAGAAATAAATCTATCGTCGCAAAATGACGTCACGTAAATTTCGCTCCTTGCGTTCATTGTGTTCACCTTCATGTAATTATGAGGATTCTATTTTTGACAAGGCGATGTTCGTCGCGTTTATTTCGCGGCGTCAGGGCATTGTGTTTCAAGCTTATAGTGATACCTGCTATTACGGTTGGCGATGTTTGTGACGTGTGGTTTTTCTTTTGCAAAGAAATGACGTTTACAAATTCTGTTACACATATTACAAAATTCATAAATTTTAAAGCAGACCAGAAATTGAATTTTTCCAATTTCAAAGGATAAACGTTAATAGCATGCAAATTGAAGCCTAATACGAACGTGAATGCGACTTCCTTTTAAAAGATTGCATTATCCACTTTTTCCCAAAACATTTTTATTTTGTGGGCGTATTTAAGGCTCGATCTCTACGAAATTTTACTTGTTGACTTTTCAGGTGAGCACAAATGTGTGTACGAAGTTTCATTATAATCGATGCAGTTTTAGTTTTACCGCCCACTAGTGTAGGGCGTGGAAGTCGTCCAATTTTGATTATATTTAAAATTTTTTTTGTCTACAGTAAGTGTAGGCTCCATGATGAATTTCAGCGAAACTGCAGCACGACAAGTAGTTTTGGCCGCGCTGTGCGCCACTGTTAGCAGCCCTAATTTCGAAAAGTAAAAAACTTCGTTTATTTCGGAATCGGTATTAACACAAACAACAACATCAGCTCTCAAATCCAGCAAAGAATAACTCTTGCCAATAATGCTACCTTGAACTAGGTAGGCAATTGGAAAGTAAGCTGCTCCCTTGGCAAACGAAAATAATGCTCTACAAGTCACTTATCGTACCCTTTCTGCCTTGTGATGCAGAAGCATGGATGCGTCAGATGAGGCGACCCTAGGAGTTTCGAGGGAAAAAATCTTGGAAAGATTTACGGGCCTTTACGCGACGATTTAATGATGAGCTGCACGAGCTTAAGCAGACATCGACATATTCCAGCAAATTTAAACTGCAAACAAATTTTCTTTACTTATTAAAACATGTACCAGTCAATATAAATCCACTAAATAGTTTGTCTGAAAAAGTTATAGTTTTTCTTTAGTTAAGGTCGAACACTGTAAAAATGCCTATGTCCTATACCAACCGTGAAATGTGCCAAAAAACCGTCCACCTGTATTTTTCAGATTTTCGTACCTGTTGATCCAGGATATTTATATACAGGACATTATCACGTGTTATATAGACTTCATCGTTCTCTATTGAAATTATGGGCTCAATACCGTCGGATTATTTTAAAACCGGCTGTGACGGTAACTGGCCGACGAATGCAAGGCCAGCTCTCTCTTCGGTCGAGCATGAGACTCTTTATCACAAGAACATGAATTGAGGCTTAAAGCTGGGTTACCATTATTATAAGAAGAACTAAGGCTGGTGAGAAGGTCTGCAGCCGAAGCCGCATTCTGGAAGAAATTTGCTGTCTGCTATTCCCCATGCAACTTGGATATTTTCCTTAATAGTAAAGTTACAACATTTATCAGACCATCTTTATTGTTCTGTCCGGCGCTCGCTTCATTTTTGAAACCTTGCATCAAAAACCGAATTGTTGTTTTCAAACATGTTTTAATTATTCTAATCACCCAAGTTTTTGACAATCACTTTTTTCGTGCTCAACTTTTTTTGTTTCTATAAGATTCTAGTCTCTCTTGATAAGTACCTATCTTCCCTGCAAATGGTGTTGAATTCCCTCATAGCATATAGCTAATTTACCGACTATACATTGTCGAATCTAATGGCAAGCTGGCTTTTAATATAGCTTACAAATCGTCAGTACACTAGTGGATCTATAGGCAGCTTTGGGGTTTTCCGCATTAATCTTGACGCATCCTTATGCTTATGGGAAGCCTTTACGAGCACACCAAGAGTGCTCGAAAAAAATTTTAAAAAAGATATAAATTTTTCGTGCCCGTGATATCGACGGCGAGTATCGAAGGGGGTATAATTATGATGATAAACATATTACAACGAATAAAAGTGCAAAGGAAATCGATCTTCCTTTGTGCTTCATTGGCGTCAGTTTTGTGAAGTAGAAATAGCTAGCTGGTGTTGATTGTTTACTTAAACTCCTTGCATTCAACTGAGACGCGAACTTCCGTTAGCATGGAGAAAATGGAAATTTCGATAACTCATAGTTAAGTAAATAGCGGAAGATGGTAAAAACGTCCTAGTAATTCTGGAACTGGATTACCTAATTGGCGTCTAACCATTTAAACGGCCTTGGCATATTGGAACTACTTATGTCAATAAAAACACACCATTTTTTATATATTTTTATATTTTTTATTCATCTGCATTTTATCATCGATTTAATTTAGATACTTAATACGATAAGTTATACATTTCACTTTTAATTTTTCTCTTTTAATTTATATATTTTTTATTACTAACACACTGTTATTTCTCATTGTTTTGAAAAATTTTGCTCATCATATTATTAAAGATAATTTTATTTTTGTTCACTTTGCTTTCCAAGTTTTTTACAAATACATATTATTACTAGCCACTAAGCTTAGCAATAGAGTTTTAGTGTTATACTTACAGTGTTTTTCATAATGCAAACTAAGATTTGTAATTTCCTTAAATTTAAGCTTGCTCTAACTGCTAAATACATATTTACACGGTTTTTTTTATTTTGTATTTATTATTTATTTACAAAGATTATTTGTTATTCTTAATTTTTTTTGTTAATTATAACTTTGTTTCTTGGGCTCCATTTTTATTTTCCAACTTACTTTTATACTAATTTAATATTTTGATTTGTTTTCAGTTACAATTTTACTCTTTGAACAATCTTCACTCGAAATTATTGCTGCATTACATTTGGGATATTCGCTTTATTTGGAAGATATTTTTGATTTTCTTCATTTGCATTTCACATTTTTACAATTTAAGCATATTTATTAGGTAATACTAGATAATTAATTTTTCTTTTTTTTGATATACATAAATTTCTATTAAGGTTAAGAAAGGCAGGAAAGGTTGGCTTATAAAGTGATTTTAATAATATTGAATAAAAATAATATTTTTAAATTTTAGCTTTTCTTTAAATATTGGTAATAAAAAGCGGTTTAAACATTTATGGAGCAAGCAGCAAATTAAGCCGAAAAAAATTTCAAATTAAAGGTAATTAGAATAGGAAATTCAAAGTATTAAAATAAAGGTATTGTTGGTCGTTCGAAAGAAATCTCAAAGTGGAAAAACAATAAATTGAATATATTGCGAGCATTTTCTATTAGCAATATAGGAGTATTACATATATGATTGAAGCATATTTCCGAATACATAACGACAGCCAAAAAAATTAGAGTAAAATTATAGGTCTGAGTAAAAATGTGAAAAAATGATTGTCTATTTATTTGACGCTCTCGAAAAAGTTTCTTTTTTGTTCAAAAAAGGAACATTTTTCTTAAATTCGAAACATGGATTCACTGTTTAAGTCTGCCTTTTCTACTAAAGTTGTTTAGCTCATTCCATGGTAATCGATAACCAACAAACTGTAAATAAACTGAATTTTTTTGGAGATTATTTAAAATAAATTGAATTTAGAAAAAAAATCTACTTATTTTATCTAAGTAATATAAATTTACGTCATTTTTATTTCATTTGGTATTTTTTTCTTTTCATTTATTTATTTAAATTTTATTTTGATCTATTTTATTTAATTTCACTGTATTTTAGTTTAATTCTATTTTAGTTTAATCTAACTTTAATAATTTAGTTGAAAATTTTTAGTTTGCATTTATTTTAATTTTATTATTTTTAATTTGTTTTGTTTTTACTATTTCATTTTTTTTTAATAAATATTATTTTAAGGAACTCTTTTTTTTATTTCGTTTTACTTTATTTAACTTAAATTTATTTTATTTTATTGTAACTTTTTGGTTAATTATCGTTATAGTTGATCGACCAAGTACATTCATTTATACCTGAGGATGGTTTCAGATTGAATTATTGACCAATTATATAAATTTAAATACACAAAATATATGGTGTTTTATTTATCCTTGCAGCCTTGAGCTCAATATTTAAGCAAAAAGTTAAAATACACTTACTAGATTATTAATAAAGCTCAAAAATTTTATTTTATTTTATTTTTAATTTATTTTAGTTTAATTGAATTTTATTTAATTATTTTAATTACATGTATTTTATTTCTATTTATTTAAATTTTATTAATTTTTGTTTAATTTTTCTTCATTAAACTTTAGTTTATTTAATTTTTTATTTTATTTTATTTTATTTTTTCTACTTTGTTTTGTGTTATTTAATTTATTTTTAATTCCTTTTGTTCTATTTTATTTTATTTCGTTTGATTTTGTTTTATTTCTTTTTATTTTATTTTATTAGCTCACTATTCTTAGTATTAACAAAACGGGGTTACGTTGGTTATTCACCCTTTTAATTTAATTTTACTGTATTTTATTGTATATTTTTAGTTTTTATTTATTTTAATTTTATTTTTTATTTTTTACTTTATTTTATTTCATTTGACTTTTTTGCGTTATTTTGTTTGTATTATTTCATTTTAGTTCATTTTATTTTGTTTTATTTATTTTTTTTATTTAACTTTACTGTTTTTATTTTATTTTATTTAACTTCACTAGATACTCAGACTACTTCACTACTCATCCGGTTATCTGAAATCTGGGTTCTCGTTTATAAAAAGCGTGCATTTGCTGCGATTCGCGTTTTCAATTAAAAGGTGGCTTGTTTATTTTACAGTGTATATAGAATATTCGATCAAAAATTAATATTGAGAATATTCACTAAGCTTTGCAGCGAGATAAGTAAACTGTGGCTACGATTTTTCTAAATCTTTATTAGTTATCCTTTAAAATGAAATTGCCGTGATTCATTAACCACCATGAAATGAGCCGTATGCATTACTTTGTTTATTCTTTTCAGCCAAATTTAAAATATGCAATTCAAATTGAATAATATGCTTAATATTAACAACACTATAACAAAAAATTGTTTTTTTTTAACTAATTTAAATTTTATTTTTTATTTGAACTAACACAATTTATAAGCGAGACTAGAAAAATCCTTTTACGGCATAGCATACATACATATAACAATACATTTTTAGGCCTAAATTAGGCATCAAAATGCAACATAACATTCATGCAATGCATACACAAACAATTTGGTTCTCACTCACATATATATGTATACAAAAACACCAAATGACGACAACTTAACGACAAAGTTAACATTTGGACTCGTCATTGTTTTAAAGTTGAAATTTACAAAAAAAAATAAAAACTTGTTTGATATAAACAGCATATCTTCTTATATTTGCGATGGGGATGGCAATCTTTGTTGTCAAATAGTATATGTATATAAATTTTTCACTTTCTCATATCCTGCCGAGACACCTTTGTAATAAATCACTATGGCTTTAAAGAGGAAGCCTTAAATCATTCTGGATAAGACAAGGACGCAAGAAGTTAAAAAAACAGACACGATCACCTGACTTACGAAGTTACCGTAGGCTCATCCGGCATCTCTCTCTTTAGATGGCCGGCTGTATGTGCCGCCATATTGAATTTCCTATGGAAACGCTTCTAAAACGCTATAAAAGCCATCCTGACTGTCAGTTTGACGGATAACATATCATACTTGTTTAGAACTAAATGCTCTTAATATGCGAAGGCTCAAGTAGGGGAAAGCAGCAATGTTTTCACGATGTAATTACAGCTATATATAAATTTTCTTCCAAAGAACTTTCTACCACAGCCCGTATTTTAGAAAACTGAAGCTTTAATTTTGGAACTAACTTTTAATAAAACTTTTAATAAAAATTCAATAGCATCTTCTTTTTAGAAGAGTTTTAATTATGTGGTTGAGGTAGAAATGATAGGTAAATGTTTAGCAAAATGTTGCTTCAGCGGTGTGAGCAAACAAAATGGCTACTCAAAATGTTGGTGTGAAATGCTACGCATTTTATAAGAACCAATATATTCAGTAGTATGTTCATGTAATATTTGGATCAAAATGTGCAGTGCAAAAATTTTTAAATACTTTTGTATGATAATTGTTGGTTGTAGCCTTCGCCAATGCACCTCAACCCCTCTCCTCCACTTTGCGCGTTTCGTAAGGTAAGATGGGCTATGGGGCTAGCGACAGCGCGCGTTTTGAAAGATAAGGTGGGCGCCGGGTCTTGCGATAGCGTTCGCGCTTTAAGCTAGCGTTTCGTTTTTAATGTAGCAAACTTTTTTATAAGAAACAAAAAAACATGAATTAATTGGGTAGAGTGCTCGACTTTCGCATAGAAGGCCCTGGGTTCAAATCCCGGAAAAAGCAGTATCAAAAATAATATAGAAAAAGTAGGAAATGTGGTGGACGTAAATGTTTTATTCCAACTCGGCACCTGCCAAGCATAATTGAGCATCACTCAAAATTAATTGATAGTGGAATTAAAAATGTAATGCACTTTGCCCACCTATGCTTGAGATAAACAGTTTCTCTTCTATTGAAATGACTAAATGAAAATGTTCTCTTGACAGATCAATTTTACCTAATGCTAGATTTAGGACTACCTCAAAAACAGCACAGGTTCAAGACTCTCGTCAATTTCGGTACACTTTTTATAAAATACCATAGCGATTGATATGCAATACAAGGGATTCAAGGGGTTGTGTAGCGCAATATATAGCTTCTCTAACCCAATTGTCAACCTCACCTTCGAGCGGCGAATCCCGTTTCACTAACATACGAGGCTCTGGCGACCCCAAGCTCCTCATGGAACTTGGGGGTGGGGAGGGAGGGATGGCCTGAAGGTTTAATGTGGCCATATAAATCGTTCCCGAGATGGTCGGGCCAGCACCTTTATGGTGCTGTGTTACCGGAGCGTATCGGATCTGTATCCGACAAAGGACCATCACATCGATAACACTCCCCAAAACCTTCGGGGAGTAACTAATCGGTACAACAACAACAACAACAACAACATATGCAATACAATCAACATTTTCATCCCCACTGTATGTACTTATGCACTTCAAGGTATGTTGTAAATTCATATCACTTAATCTAATAGTTCGCTAAATCTATAAGCTAATTGACGGAGTTGACAGCACTGACACTACCTGCAGCTGCATAAAATACACCAACTTCAAGTGGTTGACTCCGCCATTTTGTTCTCGCTTTTTTTTCTTTATTGATATTATAATATATATTTAATCTTAAATCCTAATATTGCTATACACGCGCTTCAAATTCTTCGCTCTTGGCCAGAAAAAAAAATTAGAGCAAAGTCTTATACACATACATACAAACAAAATGTATGCAATAATTATGCACACAAGTTAAGGGCGCTAAGCCTAATTGTTTTACAACAATTTGTATGTATAAAAGAAAAACACTGCATTTACACTATTTACACACAGAGGCGAAATGTAATAAATGAAAATATTTAATTTAGCATTTATGTATGAATGTGGTACTGTAGTACATCATATCACATCTAACTAGTTAATTAAATATTATTTTATTTAGCTTAGTAAATTATTAATTAGCAAAAATCTACATACACGTAATAATATTTACTATTTACAGAATTTCCGCTTCAGCATTGTTTTTTTTTCCTTTTGCATTTTCTCACCCCCACCAATTCCACAAATACTCTTTACACATGCAACGTTTGGGTGTGCGCTGTCACCGCTGCTGCATCGCTACACGACGTTGTTGGCCCATCTTCCGCTAACGCTGTTGACTTTTTGGACGTTGCTGCATGCGCCACCGCAGCTAATTGTGCTGCAGCTTCAGGTGTTTGACTTGGCAACAATTCAGTATGGATAAGCACCTCTTTGTCTAATTTTTTAGCGCCTGCGGGTATTTGTTTACGCGCTGAGGGTCGTAACAGCATATAGAGCATAATGAGCGCCAGGAAGAGCGTCGCATAACCGAGCACGACAAAATTTAGTTCTTTTATTAGAAAATCTGTCACATTGAAATTCGCTGGCCGCTTATCAACCAACTTGGTACGCAATACTGAATTATAATCAGCTGATTGTTCTTCTTCGTTTGTTTCAGTGTATTTATTTGTGTTTGATTGCGTTGTGATGGTGGCCTTTGTTGTTGTGGTTGTGGACTTTGCTGAACTGATGCGATTATTGCTCCTTTCGCTAGTTGTACTGCTGCTGCGCTCGCTAGCAGTTATGCTGCTACTTCTACCGTTACTGGTAGTGGTGCTACTGCCGGCTGCTGCGTTATTGGCATTTGGATTGTAGGGACTAAGGAAATCTTTGGAACTGTCCTTTAGTATACGCATGCGTGAGTCAGTTTCACCAGGATTTGCGCCAATATCAGCCGCACCACCATACAAATGTGGCATCATACCCACTTTGTTGGCCATATTACCTGTTTCCAGTGTAATGGCTTGCATGCCCGTCACGGTGCTGTCACTTAGCTTATGCGTGTCTACGATGAGTTTGTAAGAGCGTCTCATGCCACCAGTCTCCTGTGAACGAGTGTAGAAAAAGTAAGAAAAAATTAGTAAAATTATAGAAAATTGGATGAAAATTGTGTATATGTACATAAGTAGTTTGGAAAAAAAGTTAGCAGATCTTCATTTGCAAATGAAACTAATTGCAGTAATCTTTGTGGCGGTTGGGACTTAAAGCAAACTCCAGCGAGTCACACAACGGCTGTGACGAATATTCGGCAGCTATTCGGTTTAGAACACACTCGATCGAATGATGAATTAACATTTGGTATCCGATTAATAAGCCGACGAATTAAACCGGGTTCGACTGAAATAATAGCCATTGAATTGATAAAAGGAAAGTTACTTCGGCATGTAAAACTGGTTGTCGTGTAGTAACCCATATCATATATAAACGGAGTGTATGTAATTGATGTACTATCGATCGTGCTTATCTCGAAAAAAAAACAAATTACAAATAAATAATTTGCTATAGCTTTCGATTTAATTCGCAACACGCTTAATGTACATATTCACGATATATTTACTTTGGTGGGAAAGTATTTTCCATTAAGGGTTATTTCAAAAAAAAAGTTATATCTATAAAAATGTATAGAACTTGAGTTTTGGAGCGGAACAATATGGGTACACAACGGTCATATTACCTAAAGCAAGGATCATTTGCGTAAGCTAAGTGCGGCAAATAATTTGTTCCACAAAATTTTGTAATAACTCTGTTATCATTCAAACTTCGCTGATGATGCATAAAGTGTAATTTAATTTGTTTCTCTACTTTGTACTTTACACCTATCAACACAACCACAGTTTCGATTTTGGAGACCACTGCCCTAAAAGCTTTAATTTATTTAAATCTGTAACCAAAGAAATTCATTGTTTGTCAGCTGCTTAATCAGCAATCCCAAAAAACCACTAACCGTCCCATCACTAACTGCATATCCCAAATTATCTGCGATTGACAGCTCAACAGTCATTAAACAGGGAAGAAAAGTACTTTTAAAAATATTAACAAATTAATTTACAATTGCAGTGAAATGATGACGTAGAGCGCATGTCGAACGCAGCCGCACTGCACGCATGCCTGCATGACTGGCTACTTAACTCATACGCAACATACACATGTACAAGCATACGAACACAAACATACATGTGCCATTACCAATCAATTTTCGTATTGCAGTCATTCGGTATACATATGTATGTACATACAGACATAAACCAACGTAGCAATCGATCAATATGTATATGTATGTACTTTGTATTGCGTTACATGAATTTGTTGCACGGTGTCAATTAGTATACAAATATTAAAAATAACTGCAACAACAAAAATCGCTTCAACAATTTGCGTCAGGAGTTCAGCTACACGTGCAACAGGACGATATGTAGCAAATCATTTATAATTGCGTGCCATGTCATGGACCTGGATACACCGCTAATCACACTGGTAGGAAAACACGCAATGCCAAATTGGTGAAGAGATCAGTTCAGATGAAGTGAAAAAAGGTGGGGTGAGGTTGAGTGAAGCAAACCATGTGAGAAATTTTAGCGGCAATTAAAAGCTATTTACCAATGGAATGGTGGGGATGCCAGGTTGTTGCAAAGTAGTTATAGCCTTATTACAACTTCCTTCAATGCTTCTAAGATCTCGTATTACGAAAAAGGCTCCTACGATATATTTTGTTACGAACGAGCAGTTGCCGCACTGCCATTAAACATTACCCGGAGACATATCCAATGTAAGACATACATCGCGTATGTCATGGTAAATTATGAATAAGTTAGGGTTTAACCTGTGTTAGTATGCTTCTTCAACTCAATTGTCAGCTTAACCTACCCAAGGTTAAACCTGTTTATTTAGCAGCCGACGCTCTGGCGACCCCTAGTTTCTCACCTAGATGATGCAACGTGGTCACCTCAAATCTTTCCCAAGATAGTCGGGTTAGCACCTAAATGGAGCTGTGTACCGAAACGTAAACAATTGATGCCCAGAAAAAAACCACCAACATCGATAAAACTTCCCAAAACCTTCAGAGAGTCTCCTCATTGCTACAATAAGAAGTATGCTTTCTTCTGCAGGTATTGCGCATTGGATTCTGAGAGGGGTTTCCCGGGGATAGTCGAAGAAACTTACCTAATATATTATATATGGATGGGTTTAAAACCTCCATATCCTTTCACAGATTAAAGTTATACAGTCTCTTCATAGGGCTTATGGAGATGTCACTTTCTTGGTAGGCAACTATATGAAGCATATGTCCGTTTGACCGCCTAATTCTGTGGCAATTCTTCAGGAAGTGGCAGAATTTAAATAATATCATGGCAGTTCTGTTAACCGTGTTATACAGCCTCGTACAATGTGCGTTTTTTAAGTCAGGCCAAAAATAGTAACCAGCGTTTCTTTATCTTTTTTCCAAGTGTTTCCAGCAAGCGACTTGAGAGTTTTGTTTCGGCGGTCTCCTTTAGGAGCATTTTCCGTTGCATGTGCATGGGAATTAAGATTACTATCGAATGCCACGGTTAATATATTTGGTTATCTTGCGGGCTGTAAGATAATGTAATCGGCATGCCGATGAATGTCCAATAGTTGCGTCATCTATCCCGTCTACGAAGTGAATTCTGTCATTTTGTACTTCGTCGATGATAATGTCAAGTCACGTAGGAAAAAAAAACTTCAACACAAATAAACAAGTACAAAGCACGTACACCTCCGAGGAGATTTAGGCCGATTGTCCCTTTCCATTTTGCGCCGTGCTACCTGTTAGTTTGGAGCATAGCTCAGGCAGTAGTGGGTAGCCATTCGCATAGCAACCTTCTACTGGCGGGAGTGGAGCATCGATATGTAGATTAAACTCTTGAGAGAATAGGATACAATAGAGAGTTCGAGAACAACTATTTCACGATATCTTACAGTAACATGCCATTTTCGACTGTGTCTAAAGACGTTGGGGCTTCAAGTCTAAGGTCAGAAGTGCTACATTCGATGAGATTAAACGATGGTACAACAGCGCTGTTGTATGTATGTGTATAAGCCGAACTGCAGAAAGAAGATAACAATTTTATAGATAGTCCAGTTCAATCCAGACTACACTTGCGAGACCTTGATTCTGATTTAGAATTTTAAATGCAAAGATATTAAAACTATGCCAAGGTAAAATAGGGATGATGTAAAGGTCGACTGCAAAAACGATACCAGTCTTACTGGCAGAAATCCATGCAATAGGTTTTGAGGACAGCGAAAACTTGAAGTATGCAAAGCCTCGAACTCTTATCTTACAGTCCTTAACGATCTGAGGGTCTAAGCTCCAGCGGTTTAAAGGGCTTAAAATGTTGCCGTGGTATGCCCGCCTTTCATAAGAAGCTACTAAAATACACATATTCCCGCTGCAGTCGGGCGAGCACCGAATTTTTATCCGCAAAGGAGCAAATCCACACAACTCCACTAATCTATGAGGAATTTTTTTGTCGTTATAACAACTACAGAGTCTGTGATTCAAGTAATATATTCCACTTTCAGAATAAGAACGACCGGTCAAACTCTTTGTACCTCATGGAAGTGATCCTAGGCCAAATAGTTTTCTGTCCCGCACCTAAATCCATGTCTTCGTCATTACTACTGGGTTACTGACAGACGATTAAGTCTTGCTAAACTAAGTTCGCAAACTTGCGTGTTTGAGCTAAAAAGCAACTCACGAGATCACTACAGCTTTCAGCGTAACAAAATCCCATCAACTTCAAGGAAACTGAAAGCATTCTTGTTTTCCACTGAAGAAATAAAAATTGTCTATGTATGCGTGCAACAATGGAACACGTACGCGTTTTGTTTCTTGCTGACTTGTTAGCTGGTGGCAAAATCTGTAGATGAAATGCTGATCGCATGTGATCATGCGATCTTTTGTGTATTTTTACAGCTTACAAACGTAAACAAGTAACGTAAACGGTTTAAGAAAAATAATAACAAAACAGCGAACATTGAAAACTATTGAACACCGAAAGCCATAGCAGGAGTGCGAACATATGCACATACTCGTAAATATGTATGTGTTATAGGCGCTGTACGGCAATTGTCAACAGCTATGTTGCAATGATGTAATTAGACAATTAGTGTGGCTTTCACACCCGGTCAGTAGTTGCTTGAATGCCGAGAAAATAAAACAATAAAAATTACTATGAACGATGTGCAACGAACATATGCACCAAGAAGCCTGTTTGGGACGGTGCTGAGCGGCTGTTTGGCAATTAAGTGGCGGCAGCAGAAATGTAGTATGAAAAAAAAATTATCAGTTTTTGTGCTGCAGTGAGCAATGGCTAAGATGCTGATCATCTTAAGCCACGTTAACAGCATAATGCACCTCAGTGGCAATCAACAACAAAAGAAAGCAATAGAGCTTTAGCTAACACATACATACATACAAGTGAAAGGAGTATAGGTTTATAGCTGAGACTGAACCAAGTTGCACACAAACAAAGCTGCAAGGCTTAGTTTTTTCACTGCTCATGATTTTATTTCAGTTGTTTTTTTTTGCAGATAATCTCTCTTTTTTCTTTTGCCTTATTTTTTATTTTTTTTGTACAAGTATTTCAGATTTACTTACCTTATGCTTGCACGTAACTTGTACGTGATATACTGTATCTGGCCAAAGGGATAATTCAACAGTAGAACTATCAGTCAATAGATTGCCCATTAGACCGCCTCCGGAGACCTCCCAAGTGACCAAACACTGTTTGGATGCATTCGTAATCGCTTGATCCCATGCAATGGTAGTCAACACAAGCGAACCTTGACGCAATGCCGAATTGATGTTGAGCGGAAAGGGACCCAATTGTTGATCGCAATTGTTCCAGCACTGTAAGAAAAAGGGAAGTTATGTTTAAATGAAAATAAATGATTGGTATAAAATGAAAACATATCTTATAATTTGAAGCTAACTTAATAAAGGTAAAAGGGATAGTGTGGTATGCGGTTGTATTGAGCAGCGCATACCCTTCAAGAAAGCAAGAAAATAAATTTCAGCATTTTAAGGCTTTTCCTATTCGACCGGAAAATGTAGTAAACAAATTTCCGTAATAACTCAGCTTTCTTTCGAAGTGAATTGTCCAGAGTAGTTTAAGATATCAAATTACTATGAAAGTTCGTAAAAACATGTGTCCTGTCCTGTTGTGGGATTCCATTGATCTGCTCCTTTATGATCAGCCCATAATCAACTACGGTATTGTAGAAGAGACTTTTAAACAATCATCACTAGTGAAATAATTAATCGGGCTCGCTTCAAACATATTATTATCCTTTCGTAGTCACTGAACAAGCAGAGAAGGAACATCGAAAGATGCTTCTGTTTATGTACCCATATTCAAAAAGATGGTCTGTAAATACACGTTCATCGACTAAATATGTAATTGTTTAATGTTGGCAGTATATTTTATTTTAATCTTTTGTTAAACTCAAGCAATACATAAATAGTATTTGTATAGCATATTTACGAATTATTTGTTTAGTGTTAACAAACATACGTGCATACGCCCTTCTCGTTGCTCGATTATCAACGACTAAACAACTATCACTACGATGATTTTACTTTTACTTACACAGCCACAGTTTAAAGTTAGCTGACAACTGACCTAAATCAAAAATCAGGTGCTGCTGTCATGAGTTTCGTAGAGCGTTGGGAATCTAATTGGCCTTTACCGACACGTCGTGTGAGCGCAGCGACTGAAATTCAGCAAATCAAGGAGTGAATGAGTGAGTTAACATATCTTGCGTGAAATCTATGCTCAAATTCTCATTCACCATTGTGTATAAGATGGCACACATACTACTACAAAAGATGTTGAATTATATTCGAGGACGGTGTATCACACGGATCAGGGAGATGAGGATATTGCTGAGAGCTGCGTATAGCCACACGTGCCTTTCTAATGACATAGCATTCCTCTCCAAAACTAACTTTTGAATATTTGTTGAAGGCAATGGTCACCAAACTCACTATTCTTTTGCGGAGTAGACATGGAATCTATCAGATATTTTTTGAATGTTTCACTGAGAAGATACAGGGATACATTAATTGGAAGTATGTGTGCTAAACTCATGATTCTGTTAATACGAGTCTAGCCAGGTTTTTTTGATTTAGGAGGAAGTAAAGTGTTAGAAGAGGATCAACTGTGCTAATTAAAAGCCGCACACTCATGACACTCTCCAAAAGCTCACTCAACTTAACCAAATCAGTGTCAGCGTTCCTTTTTTAGCTGAGCAGTCATTTGAATGATGTATTCATGTTTAATTTCACCGATTTTGTCATTTAAAAAATAGGATCTGTTGAAATAAAATCTCAATTTCTTTTGCTAGTAACATGAAAAAATTTGCGACTTGCCAAAATAGTTCTGTGCAAAACGAAAAATTGGAATATCACACAATTTTGAGTGTTCTGCGACTGTGAATGCTCACTGGTAACGATTTTTATCCACGACTGTGACTTAACAGTGAGAGAGTAATGGCAATAAAATCTATGTAAATCATGGTTTGCTCACACTTACTAATAATGACAATCAAAGACCCAGATAAAAGCTTTCAGGGCACATCAATTAGGTGTGACAATGTGATTTCGATGAATCCATTTTTGTTTTGCGACTATGCAAATGCAATCGCTTGCGGCTAAGTGCGACTTCTAGCAGATGATAGCAACATCGATAATCATTCATCATATTGTGAATAAACAGTGATCGTTTTAATTTACTAAATTTTTGGAAAAAGTTTAGACAACGAGATATCGGTACTGTTTCGATTAATCTCTTTAAAGAGGATTCTCTTCAAAGAGTTTTCGCCCGGGAGCGGATGTTATTCCCTTCTATAGCCGCCTATTTAGCAGTCGTATACGACACTTAGCGACTCTTAGGCACCGCACAAACCACATACATATTACCGCAACTAAGTTTTTAATCTTTCAAGGCACATCGAAGATCCTGGGTTCAAGTCACGGGCAAAGCAACATCAAAAATTTAGAAACAAATTTTTTCAATTTTAAAAAAGTTTTTATCAGCGGTGTCGGTAATTTGGCAAACACTCCGAGTGTATTTCTGCCATGAAAACTCCTCAGTGAAAACTCAGATGCCATAAGTCGCGTAAAAACAGTGGATCTCGTCCAGCCAATTTGTAGGAAAATTAAAAGTTTAACGAAACAAATTGGAAGGGAATATCAGCCTAAAATGTCTTCAGAGGCTATCGCGCCTTGCCTTTACTTTTCTTAATCCTTTTTGTTATCATTAGTAAGTGTGAGACGAACGAGACGCTGTGACGAAATATCCGCTACATTAATATTTTTGAAGTCTGCCGCAAAAGTACTGTATTTCGGATAGACTCATTTAGCATGCGCTTTCCTCCTGTAAATTATATAAATAGGGAGTAAGGCTTGCGTGGCTCGTCAGTTTAATTTCTTTAAGCAAAATATTTTGTTTGCTAACATTCGTGAGCGACACTATTTTTTCCAACTTCAATTTTTGAAGGGTATAAAATTCCTACAATTTAAAATTTACATATAATAAACCACTATACAACTTCGGAAGATTGCGATCGTCTACGAAAAGTGCATGAAGGAAGCCAAAGCAAAGGGCAGCAAACAAAGTTCAAAAAGAAGAGTAAACACATACAAACTATTTTAGTAAGAGATCAAAAATCAAAAGGCTTACTTTGATAGCTTTGACTTATCGCATGGTGGAGGAGGAGCACTGAACGTTGGTGTATGTGTTTGTGTATTGTGAGTTGTAATTGAAATTAATTTGTGGCATGTTGTTGGTTTTGTGGTTAAATTACTGATACTTGGAACGACATGAAACGTTGATTGTTTATAACTATCTATGTAGGTATGTACTTATAAGTATTTGGTTGCTTCGCGGTTGCATAGCAATTGAGGCACAGAGTCAAAGTGCAACTGCAGCGCAACGGCATTTAACCCGTTTTAACTCATTTTATGCAAATTGCCGTTGACTGCATGCAGCACGACCATTTTATGGCACCACGACCATGCGTCGAGGAGACCCTGTGCAGGGAGCAGAATTCGTTTGCAACAAGTAAAAGATGCGTTCGTGTGATAAGTGTTCAAAGCAAGAGGAACGTAAATTTAGTGTTGTTGTATTAAGAATTAAAACAAACATAATTTTAAATGCCTGTTGACGTTTGGACTGCCTGCCTGCCTATACCTATACCTATAATGTGACGCATACGCAGCAACGTATTTCACACACACACATTCACAGCAGCAGTAATGAATCATGCAAGTTATGCAAGAAATTATGATAAACTTTTAGTGGGTGAGAGACAATAGTTGAAAATCAGCAAACAACAACAACAACATTATAAACAAATTAATTTTTATGTTGTTTGCATAGCCAAATAAAGCTAAGCGTGCAGCTGATGAGGTTGCAACACGAAGCAGATAAAAATGTTGCACAAACAAACTCCGTTATTTTTTGGTTTTTCTGAAAATTTTGTTAGCTGCTTTCGCTGCATCAACAGCAGCAATCTTTATTAGTTTATCATGCCACAGTTGTGCACAAGGCACATTAAAATGTAGCAGTATTTAGTATTTGTTGTATGTGCAAAGAAATTGTAGGCGGTGCAATGTCTGTTGCACAGTAGCTAAAATTTTTGTTTGTATTTTTGCATTAAGCAATACGGCAATTGGGTGTGGTAGCTTGCTTACCTCTTACCTGTTGCGAACTTATACATTCGTGCATATATACAATGAGCGCTGCCGTGGTGCACTTTGCTATTTGCTACTTGTATTTGCGGCAGCTTGTTGCAGATAAGATAAGCACGCCCAAGCAGTTTAACAACTTGCCACATGCTGTTGTTGTTGTAGGTAAGATTTCGTTTCTAATAATTCTAATTTGTGACAGGCAGAGCATGCAATAACAAATAGTTTGATTGCAAATGGCTTGAGTTTGCTTCATACAACAAAAACTTCCATCACAACTTCAATTATGATACATAATTTTTGATTTATTTGATTAAATTTTGTGTGATGTGATTTTTAGTTTGTGTTGCTTAAGTTTGTGCATTGTGCTGTTTTTTTTTATTAAATTATATTTCACAAGATAGAAAATAAATAAATGTAAGCTAGTGAAAGTTTGTGTTGGCGCTAAAATAAAATACCAAGAGTTTTGCGGAAATATGATTTTTTTAAAGAAATTTATGTGCTTCTCAGACCGAGATCATTCATCGTATTAGTTCTATCAATTTTTAGCTCTTTGGATTGGAGAAACATGTAATGTAGAAAATCTGATTTCAGAATCGAATATAGCGACAGCCAATGGGTTAATACCAAATTTGAAATGGGTCCGTTTCATATTACGTTACAAATCAACACATAAATGGTCAGCAGTAAGCAATTAAGTCAAGACGCAAATCTGATATAAACAAATTATTTTACCATGAAAAAAATGTGTCACCAAATGTTAACCAGTGTTGTAGTATCAAATCATATCGTAGCATTGGCATCGAGACCCATCAATTCATAAGATATTTTGGTACATTTTTCTTAATAATATCACATCATCATATGGAATTAATCAACATACCACAAGGAGTTTACGAAAAAGTTATCACACTTGATAACGAAAAAGTTATCAAACTTGATCAAGTGCCAACTTTTATAGAGATCTTTAAGAAGGGCATGTAGGTCATATCCAATTGTATGGAACATTCATATTATAACGAGCTCTGAAGACACTATTACACTGTTTTTTTAAAATATCTCATCATATTTATATCAGCGTCTTATCATTTTACATTACATCAGTGGACAAATTTTGATAGTATGACACTATGCTATATTTTATCAAAGTTTTCAAAAATATCAATTTATTAAAATGGGTTAAACTTTCACATCAAAATGTGCATTGTATAGCGATATAACGTCGTTTGATATCATGACGATCTTTATTGCTATATCATCACGCCACGTTTTCAGAATATGGCATGATATTTTACATCATATCTTAGATATCAATTCACAGCACATTAATCGTAGCTAATATATCATATCTTATCTTATCATAATGACAGTAAAAATTGTAAAAAGAAGAAGTTTCAGACAATTTAAAAGAATGTAGGGAAAACAAGTTGGGAATGCATTTATGCATAATATTTGCATTGGCCCAGTATGTTAGATAACGATCAACGATAAGTGGCTTCGAAGAGCAAAGTCGTTAGAAACAATTTTTTATTTAACATTTGGTATGGCTTAACAAATATTCTTTAAATTTTCACTGTTTATCCTGGGCATGGTTTTCAGTCAAATACTTTCACCCTTTCTAAATGTTTCCATTATTTTTTCAGAAGGCTCGATTTGCACTGAATAGCAAGGAAAACATAGACGTACAAGCATTATTTCTTTCATCACTGGGTATAAAAAATAGATAATTTATATCAAATTCTATTACATAGTCTGTCAAAGTGTTACACACACATGTACTATTTTTGATTTTATGATGTGAGATGTATGTCTGTTACCTAGCAATATACTTTAAAATAACTTGCAACATGGCAACGCAATTTACCTTCACTTGAGCGCGTAGATTGGGTAAAATTGAAGTTGCCTTAGAATTTTGTGGCAACTTTCAGTGGTAGTCAATTTTTGTTCGAAAGCAAAACATCAACATCTAATATGCAACCAAGATACTTTTGAAGAGAGTGTATGTTGCATAAATGCATGAGCAACACGTTTGAATATAAGAGGTGTAAGAGATGTAGCAATACATGCAAATATGTGGCAGCTGTTGCTACTCAAAAATTCTGACAACTAGGAATTTAATATGCTATGAAAATTTTGCTTTTTTCGTATATTTTTGCATATGTGGCAAGGTAGCATACCCATATAAACAAGTGAAGTTGTGAAATTTCTTATGAGAATCAAAACGACAAAAGTTGCAAGGCAACGCAGGCGTACATGCAAAGCATTCCCATGAAATGAAACTTTTTCTTTCGTTTACTGCATGCAACAAAAGTTCTATTACATTTTTTCCCTTTTACACAGCAACATGAATGTGCCACATTACAAGTTCTAGGTTATTTTGCATCTTGTATTGTGTAAATGTGCACTACACATACAAATATAAAAAAAAACACAAGCCCACACATATGCGCTTCAACGCCACAAAGTATGCAATGCTTATTCAACGCATACGCATAAATATTTTAACAGATTATTGAGCGCTAAAGTGCGCAAAAACGTAAAAGAAAAAGCAGCACAAAAACAAAAAGTGGAAGCTTAGGTGAAGTCGAAAAAAGTTAAAAAAATATATTCTCACACAATCAAAGTAAAAATCCGTTTAAGTGTAAATTTTTGCGCTGCTCTGGGAACATGCATGCAAGTAAATAAGTTGGCAAGAACGCAAACTCGCGCGTGGGTGTGTAAAAATATATGTATGTGTATTAAGTAAATGCGCTTCTAAAATTTTACCATCAAAAAGTCAAATATTTTATATGTGTTAACCACCGGCAACATATTTTTTGGAATTGTAAGTTCTGCGCATAATTTATGTTAACCAACCTGCCTTACGGTAGTGGATACTTCATACTAGAGAAAGCAGAAGTAATATGCTGCTGTTGCATGATATAACCTTACCACTGTGCATGCATATTATGTATACATTTTATAGTGCGATACACATGCGCTTGAAGGCTTTGCTGCTTTTGGAATTTTCTCAAATAATGTTGAAAAAGGTTATTCAAACATGTTATGGGAATTCACATTTAAAACTTTAGGAAATTTTTAGTCGCTGGTATGTAGTAAGCTCCCATGACTGCATAAAAGTTGATATTATGAAAACAAGATGGCTAAGAAAATTATTGATTTGCAAATATATTCCTCTATGTAGGTTAAAAGAAAGTCTAGTCAGGTCTTACTTGAGCTAAAGAAGAACTTTTAGAATTACTCTGGCTATAGCAACAAACACATTTTTTTGAAGTAATAAGTAAGTTGAGACAGTGCTGAACGTTACAAAGAAGGCAGTTTTCGCGAAGAACACATATCACATCTTATCTTCAGATATATAATTTAGCATCACATCCTACTTGATGACTTTAAATTTTTTTTACATATATATACACTATATAGTGCTATGGCGACGTATTAAATCGTGGCAAGTTTTGTCCTATTTAAGAAAATGTTTTGTGATGTAATATCACATGTCATATACTTAATCATGTGATACCATTTCACATTATATCATATCATGAGTAGCGCATAAAAATCATATTCGACCATATAGTTTTTATAAAGATGTTTTCTCGAAGTTGCAAAAAGTTGTATTGCAGAATGATATGTAATGACGTATCGAAATTATGTGTCATGTATTATAGCATTGTTGACATATCATATTATGTATCTACTTACCTCAATATTTTTGTAGTATAGTGAACAAATTTTATTTTAATATAAATTTTACAAATTCTCTTGCAACTATTTAAATCATAACGGAACAATTTCCGTATTCTTAGAAATAGCTTAAGGTTTGTTTTCAAGGTTTTTTTAACTTTCTCCTGATATTTGAACTCCGCCATTTCGCAACAAGTCACGCCAGCTTTCCCTATTTTGCGATATCTGACGCCAGGTTGGAGTACAAAGAGAGGTAAAGCCTTCCTCCGCCTGCCTCTCCCAACTCAGTGAAGGTCTCCCTCTTCTTCTGCTTCCAAACTATGATTTCGACTGAAATACTTTCTTGTCCGGACGGTCTTTGTCCATTCGCATAACATGACATAGCCAGCGAAGCACTTGGGGTTTTATTCGCTGCACAATTGCCATATCTGCGTAAAGCTGATACTCCAAAGAGCGATCTCATCATCTCTCGACACCTTCCATGATTCCGAGCCATACATCAAGACAGGTATGATGACTGACTACTAGAGAGTGATTTTTGTTCGTCGAGAGAGGACGTTACTTTCAATTGCCTACTCATCCAAAGTAGCAAGTGTTTGCAATAATTATTCTCCGTTTGATTTCTAAGCTGACATTATTTTTGCTAATAATGGTATTTTATAAATAGGTAGAATCCTTCATAGTCTCGAATTCACATCCGTCAACAGTAACGTAGCTGCCAAGTCGCGAATGCGCCGATACTTTCTTTACATCAAGTAATTCGTCTTGTTCTCATTTACCGCAAGACCCTTGTTTTGCTTCTTTATCTAATCTAGACAACGCAGGACTTACAGCGCGTTTATTAAGGCCAATAAAATAAATATTATCAGTATACGCCAGTAATTGTACGCTCTCATAATAGATTGTATCATCACGGTTTAGTGCTGCTGTTAAATAATCTTCTCCAGCTTTATGTATGTTAAAGAAATCGCACGCAAGGGAGTCGCCTTGTCTGAAGCGTCATTTGGTATCGAAAGGCTCGCAGAGGTAATTACCAATCCTTGCGGAGCTGGTGGTGTTGCACAACGTCATTTGGCAGAGCCTTATTAACTTTATAGGAAACTTAAATTCAGACATAGTAGCATACTAGAACCAGATATCGGAACAAGTTTTAACAACGTTTTTAACCAGAATTTGTTACGAAGCTGAATTCCATAGAAGAACGCCAATGCATTAGAAAACAAAAAGTCAGATACTAATATGGCTTCTATATTTAGAGATAGGGCGTTCTTCCACCACGCACAAAAAAAAAGTTCAAAAAAAAATTTTTTATTCTCAGGTTGCTATAGTTAAAAAAAAATAAATAAATGTAAGGCGCGATAACCTCCGAAGAGATCTAAGGCCGAGCTTCTCTTCCAATTTGCGTCGTGCTCCTCTTGATTTTCCCTACAAATTGGCCGGACGGGACCTACATGTTTTATGCCGACTCCGAACGGCATCTGCAAGGCAGATGAGTTTTTCACTGAGAGCTTTTCATGGCAGAAGTACACCCGGAGTGCTTGCCAAACACTGCCGAGGGGCGACCCCGCTTAGAAAAATTTTCTTCTAATTGAAAAATCTTATTTCTAAAATTTTGATGTTGCTATAGTTCAGTTTTTCAAATTAGCTGATATTAACTTACATCACGCGTTATAATTCTAACTAAAGCAATTTTTCTGTTTAATCTCTACAATGCTAAATCGCGATTTAAATTAGAAAACAAGAGCAGCATTATTTTTTTCTTCTTTAACTTCCAAAAAAAAACTAGTAGTCTTACATTTTTTATTCAAATTGTTTTTTAGAGTTTTTTTTTATTAACTACCGTTTTAATTTCCTTTTATCCTCAACCTTTTCACACTTTTCCATTTTCATTTCCTCAAAAAATCTCCAAAGACCTGCCACACTTACACACCAATGTGGTTGCTTTACTATTTACACGAATTTTGCATAGTCAAAATTTTAAAACAAAGTGCATAATGCATAATTTATTAAAGTATGCGTAACGAGGAGAGAATGAAAAAGGAAAGTAAATAGCAAAAACAAATTCAAATATGTATAAGCACATATGTACGTAAATATGCAAATATAAATGAAAAACCAAGCGGCCAACTAACTATGGTGCTGAATGTAAATTGGCAACCAAGTGTTGCCCTAAAATACCAAAAAAAAAGAAGAAAAAATTATTTTCATATTTATGTAAGTACATATGTGTTTTATTTAAAATAGCTAAGATTTTTTTTTGCCTTTGCCCGTTTTATTTGATTTTTTTTTCAGTTTTCCTTCTGTTTCTCTCATTACTTTTTACAGTGCAATTAGTAGCAACACAAAGAATAATATCTGCATTCGTATTAAGTGTTACAACAAACATACATATGCATAGAATGGCAACTTTTTTAGCAAACAGCTTCCATGTGTGTGTAAATGAAAGAACTATTTTGGTACAGAATGAGCGCAAATTCTAAATTGGACTTTTGGCAAGTATAAGGATTTGCTAGCCTTAAGCTGTAGAGCAACATGAAATCATACAACCAGGTGTGGAATCTTGTGAAGTAAGAGGAAAAATTTACTCTTAAAATAGTCTAACTCATATCAGAAGTTTCTGAAATTCAAACAATTCTAAAGAAATGGCAGCCGATATGGAGCAGCTTTCCACTTAAAAATCTGAGAAACCAAGAAAAATCCTCAAGAAGTACCCACATACTATCTGAAGTATTGTTTTCGGGCAGCGATACTTTCCAAAAGCCCTTTAGCACAATTTAGTTGTTCTAAGGGCAGTTTCAAAGTAGAATTATACCGCATTGATGAATAAAAAGGTTTGCAATAAATATGAATAGTTTTCTCATTTTTACTTTTTAAATTGAAGGCGTTAAGTCAAAAAACAAATTTTTGTGAACTATGATATGGGTACTGGCAGTTTATTGTCTTGATATTGTTGTATTTGCAACATCAACTAATCAGGGAGCCAAGTTTAAAGTTATATTTTTACAAACTTAGAAAGTTGTTAGCTAAGATTTGTTATGATATGGCATGATCTGATGTGATGTGATAAGCTTTGACTTGATATCAAAAAACCTGAAACAATTAAGTGGGGTACAAGCCGCTAGTGGTTAGATATTAAAATTACATAAAAGTTTTAACTATAATTAAGGCTTTAAATTAAAAAAAAACTGTACTTCATTTTATACGAGATGATATTGGTACGATTTGATTTGATTTAATATGATGCTGTGTAGGTGATGTGATTGGATTAGACATAATTTGCTATGATATGACATACTTTGATATATCCTGATTAATCATATGATGACTTTGATATGATTTAGATATTATAATAAAGGAAGTAAAAAATTTAGCAATTAGGTGGAGCAGAAGCCATAATATTGACTATTATGCAGGCTTAAAAATAAAATTGATCTCATTTTATACGAGATGATATCATGTGACATTGATAGGATTTTATTTTATTTGCTGATGGGATTTAATTAGACATGATATACTTATGACATGACATATCTTGATGAGATTTGAAATTATATTGCCTTGACATGACTTTATTTATCATATGATGACTTTGAAACGATTTGATTTGATTTGATATGATGCGATTAAGCTGATATGATTGGATTACACATAATTTGCTGTGATATAATATGTCTTGATCTGATTTTGATCTATCATATGATAACTTTTATACAAACGCATTTGATTTAATACGATGTAATGTCGTTGTGTATATTGGAAAGACTTTCCTTCGTCCCTTGTCAAATTTGGGTTAAAGATTTACCGGTTTCTGCGTTGCGCCATCATCAGTATCATTTTTTGTTTTCCTTATCGTTGTGATTGAATTAGACATTATTTTGTCATATGACATAGACTGGTTTGAGCCACATACAACATATAAATGTCGGAAAAATCTACCCTTAAATTTGAAACTCAGCAAGAATATTTTATGTTTTATTGGAATTTAGTAACTACAGCCAAAACTGTATAGTAACTTAGTTTTTTTAAATTCGATTTTTAAATTTAATATTAATAATATTCGTTTTTTCATAATTTATGTATAGTCATACTTTAAACGACTACAACTGGTTTAGTGAGCAAAAATTAAATGAGAACGAATTCAGATCTCAAAGGTTATTTCGGCTTTATTGGCAAGGATCAAAACCAACCCAGTCTTATATTGCATATCCTGATCTGATTTTACACGATATGACTTTGACGTTACTTGAGTTAATATTATCTGACATGATTTGATTAATCATATTTAGTATATAATACGATTTGATTCGTTTTGATGCATGATTCGATTTGATATGTGATGAAGTGATGTGACTTAGTTTGATATGACATGATGATGAATAACATAAGATATATTTCAGCTACTAATATATTTAACAAACCCCAATACTTAGAAATCGTGTTCCATATATGTACTTAGAATTTGTGTCATCTGTATGTTTTTTAAAAGCTGTACATAATTTTACTGAAAATACTACATAAGCATATAATCATTAAAACAAAATAAAATACTTAAAAACTAATTTAAAAATTTAACTACATAACAAGTTTTAGCGCCATTTAGCCCCATTGCACTGCTCAGCAATTGTTTTATGAGCCATCCTTATGTCCAAATTAGTAAAAGCATTTAATATGAAGCACTTACACCGTATTTATTTTAAGCATAATATTCTTAAATAAAAGCTTTGTTTTATATTTGCAATAAAAGTTAAGTTAGTTCGCACTCACCAGAAAACTGAACGCTTCTGGGATATAACTATTGATATTAGGTGGTGTGATGCACATCTGTAACGTAAAAAAGAAGAAAAAGAAAGTGATTTTGAAGTAGATTTCGTATTCTCTTTTCTTTTTTTTTAATTAAATGAGATAGTTGTTTTTGTAATATGTATTTTAATTATATACGAGATTTTATGTAAATTTAATTTTCTAGATTTTTGTGTGCAAATATTTTTGTTCAATTATTTAATGGATTTTGTGTGCGAAAAGTTAATAGTGTTTATGGATTGACTAGTTTTTAAGTGTACAATAAAATGCAAAGAAGCAAGCAAAACAAAATTTAATTTAATATTTATTGTTCAGTAAATGAAATAAATCATTTAATTTCAGTGCAGGAATTAGCAAAGTCTTGTAGGTTTATGGCTAGAGTAGGTTTAGGGTTGTGGCATGCAAAACTTCATTACAATGATTTAAAATTGAAATATGCATTTTTTCTGATTATTAAAAATAGACAACTACACCGAAACAAATAAAGCTTTTAAATCAACAAATCACGATTGTTGTTCTTGAGTTACCAACTTTTTAGTAAAATTATGGTTAATTTCAAAGAGTTTTTTTGTCAATAGGACAAACTTGTAATAATTTCAACAGAAGAAAAACTAATGGGTCAAGTTAATAATATTCTGTAAAAATTACAGTTTCGTACTCAACCTTACTTATTTTTCTGTTAAAAGAGCTGAAGCACTGCGCCCACTACTTTGTATGACTGCGTAATGTATAACGCAATATCAACAGCTACTGTTATATTTTAACAGTTTTCATTGGTACTTTTAGGGTGAAATAAATATCTAACTGCTAGTTAGGACACCAAAGTTAGCCGGCCACTGCGATGTGATCGTAGCGTAGGCGTAGCACCAAAAATCCTTAGATTAAGGCCGAGAAAAAGCAGCATCTAAGTCTTTAGAAAGTAGTTTTTTATTCGTATTTTTTTTAACAATGCTGTTACTTACAATTGATGAACTTTATTCTGTTGATTTCACTGCTAAAACGGTAAATCAACAATTTGCACGATGTGAATTTGAATTGAACCGTAGTTCGGTTTATTTTACCAGTTTTTCTTTCGGTGTAGCATTTTTGCTTATTAATTATTATAAACATTTGATTGGGCATTTTACGGATTTCATGCTTTAAGGATTAAACATTCAACTAACACCAATATCTTCTAACAAAAATTTAGACAGCTTATTTACATTAAAAAAAAATAATAACTATATATATATGAAAAACATAGAATTCTTGCAAATAAATATATAAATATAATTAACATTATGCATTCCGTTATGATATGTTTATATTTTCTTACATTTATTTTGTTTATTCTCGTTGTTAGCTTTATTTGATGCATGTTTAATGTCAACATAGTAAAACATGCAGCGTGACTTGTCAACACTAGCAAGATAAACATCAATATTTTGGTTTTAAGCAAAAAAGTAAATTATTTAAAATTATAAATAACCTTTTTTTAGCTTGTGGTTTCATGTTTCATATGCATTTCAAAAGAAAAAATGGTATTGGATAAGACGTAAGGTGTTAGAAGTGGCTGAGGGGCATGTCAGGGCATGAAGTTATGCTAAACACATAGTTGCGTATAAATACGTACATATATATTTTAAGTCTTAAGCAGAATTTGCAACACTGTTCAGTGAATGGTGCTCGCTGTATTTTAATACCCTGAGTCCAAGCAGTGGTACTCAATAACGCAAAACAACATTACTTTGGCTCTATTCAGCTTTGAAGGAAAAATTGATTCCGATAAGTTAGGTTAAACTTTTCGGCGAATAAGGACCTAACATAGACTGAATGTGTACACCATGCTCCCAAAATTACCAGATTACGGTGAAACAACAGGCAAAATGAATAGGGCAAGTTATAAATTGCGTTGGATTTACTAAGCCACACAGTGGATGAGTTCGCACAACAGGAATCAAAAGCAAATTCTTGATAAGTCCAACCAACGGATGGATTCTTTTATATATTTTTGATGAAAAAATATTCACACCACACAAATTAAAAAAAAACATTTTAATAAACCCTGATACTTAGCCAAAAATATATCCCCCTTTATTATACTTGAATTATACGAATTACACGGAAAGAGAAAAAACTGGTAAAATCAAACGGATTACGGGTCAATCCAACCGATATTTTTTGTCAATTTTTACCCATCGGAAATAGCTGATGAATCAACTTTGCACAAATTGTTGATTTAGAATTACCCGAATGAACTGAATTACTATAGAGTGTTCTGTGGCACGATAGCAATCAGAACAAAGTAGTGAACGCCGTGAGCGTAAGTTTCTGTTTAAAAATAGCGGATGTATTTGCATTATATTGACAGATCTTCGCTGTTGAAATGAGCAATGAAAACAGATCTTTTGACAGAAAAAGCAAGTAAGGAGATTGAGAGTCTGTAATTTTTGTTTAACTTGATACCAACAGTTTTTCTTTTGTTGAAATGTCTATACAAGTATGCTCTCTTGACAAAACCATAAGGCGATCAAAATTACTGAATAACTAACTGTTAATTCAACAACAGCAAACTCGATTTTTTATGGGTGCCTTCAAAACCAAAATCCAGCCAAATTTTTAATTCTACTTCGCTTTATCGCGTGCAACTAGAAGCATGATAAGAAGGAAAATATGCTGCTTTCTCTTGAAGGTCATATTTATATACTAATAAAAAAAGTACTGTTAAAATTATTCGCCCAATGGCAGAACTTATTAAACATACTTTAATTAAAATATTTTTAAAATATCTAATCTCAGATACATAAATTATTTATCCTTTCTTTAATTCATACAGTTCATACAATTCATACCAAACAGTGAGATGGGAATAACTTTCTCGAAACACTCATTCAATTAGCGAATCAAAAAAGTACCTCTTAATCTATACTTATATTCTTCCATCTACTTTTTTCCGTTTCTGACCTAATGTGTGGCGCACCCTGAAAGCACACGATACTTCAATCGACCTTCTTTATTTCACGCCGACGTTTCGACCGTTTATTTTTGTCCTCTTAAGGCTAAAAATCACTGAAGTTTTCCGTGATTTCTCTTCGAAAATAAAGCAAAGGTAACCTACTAATTACTTTTTAACGATTTCCTCGAAATAAAATATTACAACAGGAAAAATCGCTTATATGTATTGGCTCTGATGAGTTATTCTTGAAAGCGTAGTTTTTCCTCTAAAATCTCATAAAACTCTTAAATTTAGTGTTATTCGGTTGTATATACGCCTTGTTATTTGCAGATATATTTTATAGGTTAATACGCATCGTTGGTTCCTATTTTGTTTCTTAGTAAAAAAAAATATCGTAATTAATTCGGCGAATTTGCCAACATCGTCACCGTTCCGTATTGTACAATGTGATTAATAATAGTTATAACTTGGCGCGATATACTTCCGAGTAGAACTAGGCGGAGCTTTTTCCGCAATTCGAGTTGTGTTAGCTTTTGGTTAGTCCTACAAATTGGCCATATGTCGCGCATATAAAGGCATATTTTCATTTGTATAGCACGTGGTAAATTTTTAACGGATCACAAAGATTTTTTTACACAACATAGATCATGTCATTGGGTACGTTTATATGTTATTAACTCAAAAGTCATGTTCTTTCAGTTGTGACACTATTGAAGTAAATGAGCGATATATTATGGCGACTCCGAACGGCAGCCTGAACGGCTGAGAAGCTTTTAATGACAGAAATGCACACGGAGTTTTTGTCAAACTACTGCCATGAGACAACCCCGCTTAGAAAAACTTTACCAAATGTATTTTGATGCTGCTTTTCCCGGGACTTGAACTCATGACCCTATGTAAGGTAAGCGAGCACGCTAATATATAGTTATGAATATTTTTTATATGTAGTATCTAGTTACAAATATGAATATTAGTTATTTTGTGCACGGCATTTATTTGACGGTGTAATTTACTGCTTGCTTTTGTTATGGGGATAAATAATGATTTAGTAAGTACTATGTTGCCCATATAGACACTTATGTAGATTATTTAAATACCTTATTAACACGCTAAATATGCTTAAATTATATTTTTATATTTAAGAGATATACATATTTATACATGTATGTACATACATATGTGTACGGACAGACAGCTCCATGAAAGTCAATTCATGCATTACACCACGTAATTAAAATAAATATAGCAAATTTTCTCACATTACCGAAATTTATAATTATGTCAGTATATACAAAGGTAAATAATAAAGTATGTATGTATTATTGATACAGATCATCTAGATTATATATACAGTTTTTGTACGTAATATATAAGTACTACGCTAAAGCCCAGGTAAAGTGGGCAATCAACACATTTATATAGTCGAAGTTATTTTAGTTTAGTTTAAAACAAACGTATAGACACGTATTTATATTTATATATGTATGTATGTACATGGTTTCTGTCAATATTATACACATATTTATATTAAAAATTTAGTTAACTATATTTCGCTAAATGTTGATTTATTAACATACGCTGTTATACTAACAAAATCAACTCTTTATTACGATAGGGACTGCCAGATTTTCTGAAAGCGTTGAGAGTACTTTCGATACAGATTGTTAGAACATATAAATGAAGCTCAGTACATTTCTAGCTAAATATTTCTCCCTATCCATATATACTTGAGAGACAAATGTATCAGAATCAGAAGAAAGTATTCCATGATATATGATATGACATGACATCATATGTTGATATCATATGATATGATATACTAGTGATGTAACCTTCAAATTTTAGTGTATACTCCTAATTGTTTCAAGTATTACAATTATCACAAAACGAGAAGAAATCCCTAGTTTTTGAAGGTCATAAATGACTATGTTATTTCAGTACAGTGCAAGTAATCTTCGACTATATAACTTTTAAAAATCTTGAATTTTTGTTTAAATAAGTGTATTTTACAACCACAATAGGCAATATTTCAATGGCTGATTCTAAGGAACATCACTATTTTTCGTCTGCTGGTCTGCCAGTCTGAGCAAGCTTCTTAAAAACGGATGTTTTTGGGATATAATCTCTGATGAAGGATCTGACAATCCACTCATCGCTATATTTGAAAAAGCTTTGGAATTGAGCTAAATTTTTAAATAATAATTCGAATTTGTATTAAAAAGTTTGGGGCCACCAGGAAATAATCCAAAAATTTTTATTTTTTCTGTTAAAGTTAAATTTTTAAATAATTAGATTAAGCCGCAGCTGCAGGCAGATCAGTTATACATTATTCTAGTAAGATTACAATATGATTGCAGAGGTTTGAGATAAATAACAAAAGAATTATAAGTAAGTACTCTGATTAAAGCCGTTTGCTAACTCGTTTCATCAAGTTAACTTAATTTCTCTTTGTGCCAGCTTGTAACTAAAAGCCTAGATCTAATTTAACGAATTAAAGAAACCACAAGTTATCGAAAGCTCTCTGGAAACTAAAAAACGCGATTCTTGAATTTGAAATATAAACTGTGTCTGCGTATGAAATATATAAAAAAAAATTAGTTTGATCTCAAACTGAGATATGTATGAATTGGATATCCGTAAATATGGCTATCCTTTTTGTAACTAGGATGCACAATGGATCTACACAAAGGTCGTAGTGCTTCCAGGCCTAATAATAATAATAATAATAATAATAGCTAGAATTTTTAATATTTCAAAAACATGTTCTTTATGGAGTACCTTAATAAATATGCAAAATTGTTCATTTGAACCTGATTTACGCGAAACCAAATACCATAAAAGAGAATAATAATGTTTAGATATGCATGTAATCAGAACAATACGTCCATGGATAAATATATGTATAGGAATGCGAAAGTATGAATCTATGTAAGTGATGTTGGAGCATATTTGACAATTTATGCATGACAATGATTAATGACAATTAAAGATGGAACTGAGAAATGTTAAAAGCTAACCAAGTAAGTGTGATGAGTAAATAAGCGCATAATAAAGAGAGAAATGATGAACTGACTTTCGAGTTGATTAACTCAATTGAGGCAAATGATACAAGTTATTGTTGAATACTCAAAGTAGCAATTGTGGTAAGTGGGATTTGTATTATTTCAGACATTAGGAAACCTATTGTGTGTGCTTCTGTTATTGTTTAACGAGGTTAAATATATGTGAATGATAAACAAGTGTTTACAGAAGTGCGTATTAATTATTATTGTTTACTAAGAGTATGAGATGGTTCAGACTGTTCACTATTATATCAATATTATTATCTGTATTTAATTAGCGAGACTTGCTCATATTGCTTTATAAAATTGTTTCTGGTATTGATGTTAGAGAAAAATTGCAAAGTTCACAAATGGCGATGGTTACTAGGACATGTTTCTGAATTTCACTTCTTCATCAGCTTCTCGGGGGTGAGTATTGAACTCGAAATCTAATATTCATACTTTATACTAGTGTAAAGGCAGACGTCTTTAACCATATGAATGCCCCTCTGCTCGCTTTGCAATCGGTCTCTAAGTATTGCCACAGCGGAAGTACTGCTTATAAAGGCGCTACTATAAAAAAATCAAATGTTACTAAGCTCTTATCGCGCTTATAATTATTCCACACAATTTGGATTTGAAAGCATATAGAATTAGTATGTACCTAAATGGTGAATAGAGGAATAGCAACAAAGAGGCAATACTTAGAGACCAATTGCAAATATGTTTGGAAGTTCCACATATACTCTTATTGGATACGTGTGACCTCAAAGCTCCAACCAACATTTATAAATAAGCTTTAGTGAATCCAATAATCTCAATATATTTTCCGCTATTCCCTTTCAGCCAGACTGGTCTCGCTACCCTGCAAAAAGCCCGTCTATAAAGGAGCAGCCCACTGGTGGCCAGGGGTACTCTTATTCCCTAAAGCCATGAATATTCGGTTTACCCATGCGCGCTAGGAGAACCGCGTGGCAGTTTCCAGGGATATGTGGTGGTAATGTGCTCGCCGAAGATCCTGGACAACCAACCACAAAATCATTAGAAACGGTTTTTGTAATTAGGAACAATTTTTCTAAGCATTCGTGCCTCTAGAAAGTGGTCTGGAATACACTTCGAATGTATTTCTGCCGTCATTAGCTGCTCAATGAAAATTCGAAACCCGTATAGCTAAATTGTAGGAAAAAGTTGGAAGAAAAGCTCGGCCTAAACCTCCTCGGAGGTAGATGCTCCGTGTATTTATTATATTGTTGCTATGACCCGGTACCCAGGTGATCTAAATCTTCAATTAAATCGAAGCAACTGCAGGTCAGGCATTCCTGTACCACCCTCGATCGCTCCACAGTTGAACAAAAAGCTTTAATAACCGCTTGGCTATTGGAACAGATGTTGAATTTTCTAACCGTAGTAGCGCTGGAAAGCATCCCATTCATCGCAACCTTAATAGCGACAACTTCCGCATGGATGATGACACAGTGATCGGGTTACTTAAACTTCAGCTTACAACGAAATTCTAAACAGAACACCCTCCTTCAACCTTCTTGTCCAGCTTCGACCCATTCCTGAACCCGTTAGCCAGTCCACTTTCCCAGCTTAGTTGATTTTCCCGCCCCGATCTGCTGTTTTTAAGCTTGCATGAGAAGAAGTCAAAGTCTGTAAGAATGCTATAATACCACAGGTGAGAAAAGCCATGGCCCATCCAACCGGGCTGCAGCCACATTGCCCGCAATTTTCACCGGATGTATGTTAAGCATAACATTAAATGTCATGGTAGCTGTTGTCCTAAGTACGCCGCTGATACCAGCCAGCTTTATACCGTTTTATAAATTAAGTGTACTACGTTTGGGAAGAGTCTCCAGTTCCTACCGGTGGCTTTCTGCAGCAGTACAGGACAGCCGAGGCCTTTCTAGCCCTATCTTCTACATTAGCCCTTCAGGACAGTTTAATCCCCAAATCCCCTATCAGGTATACTCAGACGAAGATACCCTGAGCGAGGGAATCTTTTATCTTCCTGTAAATAGAACCAATAATGTTTTTCCAGTGTGATGGTAAGCCCACATGACTCAGCCCATTTAGTGCCTGATTCCAGATGACCATGCAAAATATTACAAAGGGTGTTGAGAAGCTTAGCACTGACAATGATTATCAGGCCTTACGCATACGGAAGAGCTCTGCAGTAACTGGCTTTATCAAAAGCTCGTTTACTACCACAGCCTGGATAAATAAATAGATGACTCCCTGTGGCGGAACTTCATCTCCATTGTGACCCTCCCCTCCGCTGTGCTAATTCTGTTGCACAGAAGCTTGTTCATTAATTCAATCAAAGCACCCTCGTCTCCTAAGTCCACCAGGACACTTTCAATGGTCGAAGGCAGGACATTGTTTACTGCTATTCTATTGTCAAAAAAGGCCACCAGAGCAAACACTTTGTGCTCCTGGGACCCTACTTTCGTCTTAAAGTCCTGCCCTTGCAGTAGGTATGCTACGATGTCGATGGTAACCAACGAAGATAAGCCGCTCCATAATTTTAAAGAGCAACGACGAAGGGCAGCTTGGTCTGAGCCATCGGTTAAAAAGAAATAAAATCCCTTATTGCTTCGTAGGCCTTATATGGATTTAACGTCTATAAAGGTCTCCATTTAGTGTAAAAGAAAGAGTCTCTTTTTCTTCTAAAAACAGTAGACCAAAGTTGCCAAACTATATTCTCTGAAAGCTTTTAAATTTTAATAAAATAAATGATATACATACACATATGAGAATACGTATCAACATGTACAATGTACAATATGTACATATACTAATTGATATAAGGAAATGTGTGTTCTAGGTTTGGAGTTGAATAAAGTGGAATCTTGGCATTTCAGTATTATTTACGATAGGAAGAACATTAAATTAATTATTTTAAACGAAAACAAATTCTTCCAAGAGCAACTAACCCAGAAACACCCACAACTCTCCAGTGAGCGATGCGCACTTAAGCATCAAAAATATATACATATATGTAGTATATTTAGAAAATACAGATCACATGCCATACTAAACTATTACCCATCTGAACACACACAATTTATTAGTTATGAAAATATTCTCCCACAAGAGGAAACAAGTAGATGCGCATGAAAAATTTCCAAGAATATCAAATGTCAACAGAGATTTTATGTCAAACATATCTTAAACATTTTTTACTTGTTTACTTTTTTGTATCTCATACACAGCCTTGAATGTACGTAGTTTGTTATTGCACATACCATGAATTTTATACAAATACGCAGCAAAAATTAATGTAAGTGATTATGAGAAAGCAGGACTACAGTGTTGCTTAGGCCTTTGAATGATGAAACTTTTTAATAAGGTATGTATGTATAAAAAAGTAACCAGGCTCAGTATGCCCCGGCGCGTATTACATTTAACGATCAGTGACTGAAGCCCGTTTTCTCTGAAACGATATCTATAGAAATGTCAAACTATTGACATATGTCATTAATCCAATCCACCATTTCAAAGCAATAGTGATTTAATAAATTAGTTTCGATTACGGTTCGTAAATCGCAATACGGGCCATGAACTAACTGCCTTATAGGAAGAGAGGTCTTTCTAGATTCAAGCTATATGCAGAGAGATCGTGAAAGGTTATGTGTGATGATATAAGTGCAGCGAATTAAGGTTAATGCGGGACTAATCGTTCGCATTTTTACAATTTTTAGCTTAACTGAAAACAGGCTATAATATTTTCAAAAAATGTCAATGTTTTAATATTGTGTGGTACGTGTCTAAATAAAAATTAAACTTGCATTTGAAATATTTTTGTATGTGAGTGAAAAGTCTGCGTTGTACGGGACAGCAAAAGTTGACCGAATGTTTTTTTTTATTAATTTTAATTTTTCTTTTATTCTTCCTCGACACGTTTAGGTGTCATATATTTAAGATATATTGGCACTTAAAACGTTTCATGAACAACGCGAAAATCGGTGAAAATTTACGATATTTCATGGAATGTTCGAAGATATGTTGCATACAACTAAAGTTCTTATAAATTTCTGGTCTTACAGCGCAAGCCATCAAATGAAGTATCTAAACCTTATTTATACAGAGTGTGAATTTTATGGTGCGTGCTAAATAAATGTTAAGTGCTGATATATGTAGAAAAGTTCCAGTGCATTTGATTTTACTTGCATACATAAGTGGCGCTCAAATGGGCAACAACAACAACAATATAAGAAGGATATGCATACGTGAATGTTAGGGTGGGGGATATAGTGAATATGATTAAAATGCAGATGCATATGCATGTATGCATATAAATATTTTAAAGTATTCATCTGTCATAAGGCGTTGCTTACTAGGTCTAAATTCATCCACACTAATATCAACACAGTCCCACAGTGCACAGAAAACATTTAAAACAAGTTATAGTTTGATGTTTTTAATTTTTAATTTTTGTTTTTTTTTCTCTGTTTCAATTGCAATTCATATACTTATTTTTTATGTAGTCATATATATGTTTGTTATTGTGTTGATTTAACTTGCTTGAAAAGAGTTATGTATATAGAATATGTCTATGTATGTTCATATGAACGTGAATACTTCTACTCTTCTTATTGAAATTACAAAAGTACTTAGAATCAAGTCACTGAGTTTCAGTCAGTCTGTGAGGAGTAATTTTCTGAATGAGTGGAAATTGAAGTCATGACATGAAATTTTAATTAAGTGCTTGTACGTGCACTTACTATTGCATACGTATTTTGTATGTATGAGAATGAACACACACATATGTATGTTTCTTTGATTATGCCATAATTTTAAAATACAAAGCATATTGTTCTATTTCCGCATAGAACGATTGTTCAGAGATTCTTTATGTACGAATGTGTATAAAAGAAATATTGCTTGGCGCTGAAAGTAGGCCACAAATTTGTTCGACTCAATTGTCTTTTAGCAAAGACATAAGTACATATGTATATGTATATAAAACTTTAAATGCCGTAAACATTCACATGCAAACCTACATATATACACGTTTTAGTTAATTCATACAACTTAATTCTTTAATAAACTTTTTGGCATTATTTAATTGCTTGTTAAATCGCTGGTAAATATATTGATTAAAATTTTAATTGTAAACCCCAATCTGGTTAAGCAAGATTTTATCGTATGATGTGATGTGATGGTCTAACACAAAACTAACAAACTTATGATATGAGGAGTTCATACAAACAGGAATTTTTTAAGTAGCAGTTTCGCTTATTTTCATAGTAAGAAATTAAATTTGCTGCAAGCATTTTATAAATTATGCTAAAGCATAAAAAATATTTTATAAATATAACCGAAATAGGAGTGGCAGCATTTTTTTTTATCAAATTTCGTGTATTAAATAAAACAAAACTATTTTCGATAATTTAAGAAAAAATTTCAGTTAACTTTATAGCTGAAATTACACAAACCAATCTCAAATTCATTTTCGGAAAAATTCGAAAATTCCGGAAAATTTACGAAAGATTCGAATTTTTTATTTAGAGTTTTCTTAATTTTTTGGAACTTAGCCCAATAAATTTAAGTCTAACGAAATACTAGTTATATGTCTACTAAAACTCGTATTGGTTTTGACAATTTTTTTCTGAAGGTTGTTTTATGTTACCTTTCATACGAAGTGCACATAGCTTTATTTTTTTTTATGGAGGAAAGCCTTAAACACATTTGGAAAAAAATTATCAAAAATCAATGCGAGTTTTAGACGACCTATAACTTGTAGAAAACTGCATACTTGAAAAAATTCAGAAAAATCTTAATAAAAAGTTCGAAATTTTCATAAAATTTTCTCGTGTGAAATTGGTTTGATTGTTTTCCGTTACCAAATTTATGAGGGATTTCCCGTAAATTATGGAAAATAAAAAAAGAAAAATTTAAAAAAAGCCAACAGAATTTTTTTTATATCTTGGATCTTGCTGATACCAGAAAGCAAATTTTTAGGGAAGATAGCTCAATCAGCTGAAGATAAATCAGCGCTATTGAAATTATTGAGAAATATCATGTATTTCAAATCTTCTATGACACACCCCTCCTGGGTTGAAGTTATGTAGTAAGCAAAGTGATCACTGGCAGCTAGAAAACCAACATCACATAACAGCTCATAAAAAAGTCATGCAATCAAAGCAGAAAAAAAAATGTTTTCTTTGAGTTGTTTCCTTGATTTCCAACATAACAGCCCATTGCTGGTTAAAGTTTTCACATTGTTTTTGTTTCTCAAGTACTGCTATTGATTGTTGTTTTTCTTACACTTACGAAGAGTATTTGCATTTTGTTTGCTTTCTGCTTTGAATGTGGCGTGCCAGATGCCGCAGCTTGAATTCATAAAAAAAAATACTTTTAATAAATAAAATCAAGCAATGAGTTGGCAGCTATCAATCGATATTGCTCAAATGCATACAAGCTTCCTGCTGCCTAATCAAACATATCTACTTAATAAATATGTACATATGTACGTATGTCTACATGTGCAGCTTCATTTGTTATGTTTACTTTTGTCTTCTCTCACTCCGTGCGAGTTTTTAACCCAATGTATTTATTATTTCTATGCTTCATTTGAAAAATCGAAATTATTCGGTTTTTATTTGTTCTTGCAACATAGTACACTGCTGTGCCACATACGTACAGGATCAATAAATATGTCGAACAAAATTGACATTAATGTGTTGAAAGATGTGTTCACATGCATTTGTTTCAATATTTGGGCATTTTGTGCTTAGCATGTTGTTTGCTTTGACGAAAAGTGCCACCAACTGTTTATCAAATACTTAAGTCTTTAGATTAGTTTATGTGCATTTTGTGGTTGCATGCCACATTTCCGCTGAGTGATGCGTTCAAAGTAGGCATGAGGGTGATAAAGCGTTTCTAAGTAAAGTGTCGAAAGTGAGAGGCCTCTTCAACTTTTATTTTTCTTTTTGGAAGTAGCATTTGAAAATGCGCTATAAGAAGTCAGGTAGAAGGTATGAATAATTTCGTTTGCTTCCACGTACAAAAAAATTTTATTTAAGAACATTTTATGTTACTTTATTCTATCATCTTAGTTTATTATATTTTGTTGTTTTTTATTTTATTTAGCCGCATCTATTTTTTTGGGAAATTTTTTCTTCCTTTTTTATTTTATTTCATATCATTTTATTATATTTTATTTTATTTTAGTGCATTTAATTAAAGGCTAGTTCATTTTGTTTTATTTAATTAGTTTTATTTCCTTTTACTGTATGTTATTTTACCTTGTTTTGTTTTATTATAATTAGCTCATTTTTATTTTACATAATTTTGTTTATTTTTTTCGTTTAGTTTTATTTTATTTCGTTTTATTTAATTTAATTTATATTTTATATGAGTTTGGATTTTATTTTATTTTATTTTGTATTTTATTTTTAATCAAATAAATTTTTTATTTTTTTTGTTTTATTAAACTATTTAGTTTAATTTAATTTAATTTAAGTTTATTTTGAATTTTATTTCATTTTATGTTACTTAATTTAGATTTATGCATTTAAATTTATTAGTTTTATTTAAATTTATTTTATTTTAAAACAGTTCTGAAAAATTCGTTGCATTTTCCTGTTAGTTTTATTTAATTCGCTTCAGGCATATTTGATGTCATTATTCCTAAACATACCAACATTTTTGTTTTATATTTATGGATTTCTTCTAACTTTTTTATTCTTAATATGGTATTCCCCTACATTCCTAGTAGATTTTTAGTCCTTATCTTATCTTCATGATAATTAATTTGAAAACTTGATTCTCAATGGACTCATTTAGTTTAAGTAATTTGACACCATTCGCCGTTACCACTTCAAGTATATTATAAGCAAGTTCAAGTAAACTCAACACTTTTAATTATATTCTAATTTCAAGTGGACATATGACATTATATGATAATATCTTATGAATGTGTAAACCGTACAGACAAACAGACTAGTCGTAAACAACCCTACAAGTGGTATGAGTGCGTTCTTTATCCAACTACTCAGTCGCCTGCTTTGCATTTTTAACAAAGGAAGGTCCTGCAAGGTGGAAAATTTTATTCTCCGAGAAGAAGCATACAAGATCGATACTAGAAGTACTTAGTCTAATTTTGATACAAGATAAAATTCATACAGCATAACGGCGGTTAAGTGTAAGTTCGATCACTCATCACGGATGCTGATTCCAAATCGTGAAATTATTGAATTTGCATTAAGATCAGTTAGTTTTGAAACAAATTCTGGTATGGTGATAAGGGCTTTTTGAGAGGGATATTTTGAGATAAAAGCAGCGGTAGAATTATTCAAATAAATTGTCAAATAAGACCAAACTCACTTCGTAAAGCTAGGAATGTGAAGAAACTAAAAAAAACTGCAAAATGAGACTTTCGGTGGAGTCAGTAGGGCTTCATCGACCACTAAGTCTAAAATAAATGACCCATTTACCCCAGATAATACGTGCGTCCAACTCATTCTGAGTTAGAGAAACTTTTGCTTGAGTTTGCTAAATGTCTGGAAACTTATTTTCCCGAAGGCATTGCAATTTTTTTTCGGGCTACTAATCAAGACACTCAAGTTGTCTACTAGTAAATTTTCTGACAATTTTTTTCCGTTTCACTGCTGGGCACATGTATATGCGTGTAGTGGTGTATGAGAACTCTAAGGCGTAGCATTGTTTCGTTGTCTAAATCAAGGCGTTGAAACGCCTCACTAATTATTATTTACTTCATTAACATGCACACATATGCAAGTTATCAAAGGCGTTTATGAATGCAGTTGTGTGTTTATAAATGAAATACGAGCAAATTGATAATTGAAAGCGTTGATTGATTTGCATGTCAAATATTTACCGATGCACGGCATACATACATACATACATACAAGACATAACAAGTAAGGAAGGCTAAGTTCGGGTGTAACCGAACATTACATACTCAGCTGAGAGCTTTGGAGACAAAATAAGGGAAAATAACCATTTAGAAAAATGAACCTTGGGTAACCCTGGAATGTATTTGTATGACATGGGTTTCAAATGAAAGGCGTTAATGAGTATTTCAAAAGGGAGAGGGCCTTAGTGCTATAGGTGGACGCCTTTTCGGATATCGCCATAAAGGTGGAACAGGGGGTGACTCTAGAATGTGTTTGTACGATATGGGTATCAGAATAAAAGGTATTAATGAGGGTTTTGAAAAGGGAGTGGCCCTTAGTTGTATATGTGAAGGCGTTTTCGAGATATCGACCAAAATGTGGACCAGGGTGACCCAGAACTTCATATGTCGGGTACCGCTAATTTATTTATATATGTAATACCACGAATAGTATTCCTGCTAAAATTCCAAAGGGCGTTTGATTTCGCCCTCCAGAACTTTTTCATTTTCTTCTACTTAATATGGTAGGTGTCACAAATAAACCAAACCAATTGCCATGTTTCATCTCTTTTTTCATATTTGGTATAGAATTATGGCATTTTTTTCATTTTTTGTAATTTTCGATATCGAAAAAGTGGACGTGGTCATAGTCGGATTTCGGCCATTTTTTATACCACGATAAAGTGTGTTCAGATAAGTACGTGAACTAAGTTTAGTAAAGATATATCGATTTTTGGTCAAGTTATCGTGTTAACGACCGAGCGCAAGGACAGAGGGACGACTGTGTATAAAAACTGGGCGTGGCTTAAACCAATTTCGCCCATTTTCACAGAAAACAGTTAGCGTCATAAAATCTATTCCCCTACCAAATTTCACAAGGATTGGTAAATTTTTGCTCGACTTATGGCATTAAAAGTATTGTCACGGATATTAGCATCACTAAATTATCCCATCACTAAGGCGATGCTAAGGCCATGCCAAGCAGTATTTACGTTAATAATCAAATCAAGTATACACATATATAAGGCAGCCCAGAGAGATGTAACACACAGATGCATTTACTTATATGCCTATGTGCGCGCGAGAGACTGTAAACTACAAACATTCACATCAATAATTCAATCTTTATGTATCTACATAAACGAATAAATAAGTGCGTCTACACATATGTACGTATACGAGCAGCGGAGCGGCAATGCACAAACACATGCATATATCTTATCTGAGTTGTCACAAGAGAGAGCAATAATTTGTGCACGTAGTTGTGGCTGGCGATTTTGTAGCCGAAACAACTAGTAAGTTCTGGAAATCGAAGAGCCTAGAAGTATGCAGCGTAAACTATAAAAGCGGGGCAAGCGAGTAAGAAGGAATTCAGTTTGAGTTGAGCTATCAATCAGTTTGATTAAGCACGCGATCTGGCGGCCAATAGTAGAGTTTCATTTGAGTTATCAATCAGTTTGGTTATTAAGCCAGCGAGTAGCAAAGTATAAGTGTATTGTGAAGTACTTTAATAAAGGCCATTTTTCCATTATTCAATATTGGAGTTATTTATTCAACAGTTTAGTGATTCGAACTTAGCAGAGGATTTGCAAGCAATTTCGTTACAGTATTCTAGACGAATTAAATGGAAAAGGGCGGAGCCATGGTCATTTTGAAATTTTCTTTTATTTTTGTATTTTGTTGCACTATATCATTACTGGAGTTGAATGTTGACATAATTTACTTATATACTGTAAAGATATTAAATTTTTTGTTAAAATTTGACTTAAAAAAAAATTTTTTTTAAAGTGGGCGTGTTCGTAATCCGATTTTGCTAATTTTTACTTAGCACACATATAGTAATAGGAGTAACGTTCTTGCCAAATTTCATCATGATATCTTCAACGACTGCCAAATACAGCTTGAAAAACTTTGAAATTACCTTCATTTAAAAGTGGGCGGTGCCACGCCCATTGTCCAAAATTTTACTAATTTTCTATTGTGCGCCATAAGGTAAACCCACCTACCAAGTTTTATCGCTTTAGCCGTCTTTGGTAATGAATTATCGCACTTTTACTGTTTTTCGAAATTTTCGATATCGAAAAAGTGGGCGTGGTTATAGTCCGATTTCGTTCATTGAGATGAGTGCCCAGGAACCTACGTACCAAATTTTATCAAGATACCTCAAAATTTACTCAAGTTATCGTGTTTACGGGCGGACGGACGGACGGACATGGCTAAATGAATTTCTTTTTTCGCCGAGATCATTTTGATATATAGAAGTCTATATCTATCTCGATTAGTTTATGCCGTTACGGATTACCGTTATGCGAACAAAGTTGATATACTCTATGAGCTCTGCTCAGCTGAGTATAAAAATGATCAATCTATAAATTCTAAATATTTAATAGCGCTAGATGCGAGCAGTCAATGACATATTGCTGTCAGCAACTACACCTACTTAAGTGATTTTTAAAAGCGGTTTACATTGATTTAAAGTGATTTATGTAAAAGTGTGTGCTTTACTACACAGATAATTTTCTCCAAAATTGTATGATTTTTTTTATTTGTATATCTCTCTTTCTTTTTGTTTATCTTATTGCTGGTAGACTTATTGTTTGCTTTAGTTGCCACGTGCTTTTGTGCAATACAATATGTTGCTCGCTTGTTTGTTTTTAAGTACATCTCTATAAACTCATCAAAATGCATACTGTAAAATTTTGCTTCCATAAAAAAAATAGTGTTTTGGTATACTGCACGCTATCATGTGGCTCAAATATCTTCAGCAAACAAGCAAATAAAAATAGATATAAAATAAAAAAAAATATTTGGCAACACTGCCACGTGCTTCAAGTGCAAGTAAATAAACCAAAAGAGGTTTCTGCGGACTAATATTTGTGTGGTGTGAGTGTGTGTGTGTGTGTGTGAATTTATCAATGCCTCTTGTCTTACATTCACGCCCATACTAATTTGATAGATTTTTAACACTTCACTGTCCAAATTCCCACTTTAGATGTATTTTCTGAAATTTGGGTTTTGTTTCTTGTTGTGTTCGCACGAGAGCTTGCAAGAGAGTCCTTCATTTTCTTCTTTGTTTGCCAAAACTGCTTATTGCTCATTGGAAATTCCTAGCATACGTTCTAATAGAATCGTTATCCTAGTAATTTTATGTACTTATGTATTTATTTTTGTATATTTATCAATGCTCTTTTAACTCTCTTATATCAATAACAGTAAAGCACTTTTTTTAATTTTTTATTTTTTTTTGTAGCGGCAAAATTCAATATTGTTCGAGATTTATTTTCTTTTTATTGACTTTTGTTTAAATATTTGCTGAATTCGATGCGTATTTTGGATATGTATACATATGCATTAATGCAAATATGTTTTATACCTAGCTATGTATGTATAGTGCAAGCAGTTGATTGAAAATACCAAAGTAATAAAGCTACAAGGAGGTAAAATGGTCTAGTTCAGAACCAGTAGTACCGGTAAACGGTCTAGATCAGCAAAAGAGCTGTAAGATTTGCAAAACTTTCAAATTGTCGAAACTTGATAGAACTTAACTGCGGCCCTTAATACATTTTGATAAACTTATAGTTATCGAATTGACCTCCAACATTATTATCCAATTATATTCTAACATTAGAGACATTTTTAGAACAAGCCTCTCCTTTCGTGAAATATATTTGCATCTTAATAGCGGTTGCCAAGTGTGATTAAGTTTTTAGGGTTACCAGGTGACATTGGTAAATATACCTATGTATGCATCTCAGGAAAACATCAAATGAAAGCAGAGCGAATTTTATTTTAAAGAAACAAGTCCACGTTAATATCTTTAGGGCGTTACAAACAAAAAAACATATATACACGTTTTATTATCATAAGAATTTTACATATGAATACAATTAGAAAATCACGTGTGAGAACAAGTTGGGAACTATGGTTTTATCAATTTGAGAAACAGGATTTCTTTCCATATAAAAAAGTCCTTTTGCTGAGAGCGATACGATACTCAAGTTGAACCACTGTTGAGAAACAATGCTTGAGACTTGAGATGTACTTACGTTCTCAACTTGAGCTCTAATGTGACTCAAACCTAAATGTTGACTGGGTAACTATGTACCTGACAGTTGAAGTGATTAAGACATTTTGTGTTACCATCTGCCATATATTTTTAACATACACTTAGAATAAAAACGTACCTAAAATAAGGAAAACATTGCCTAAAAGAATTTTGTCTAAATTCAGGAGAAATTAAATGCGATGAGTAAGACTTTCTAATTATTGTATAAAGCTTTTCATAAATTTGAAAGAAGTTAGCTAAGTGCTTACGAGCAGTCAGCTGTAAAATATAGCACGAAAGCCTAGAAATGCACTGCCGTTACAATTACACAATTTAATTTTTTATACAATTTTCTCCGTTTAAAACTATTCCCATAACCAAGGAAAAAAATTGTTTAATTCTTAGGAACACTTACTTATTGTCCAGATTTATGGAAAGATCTATATGCAAAATATCATATACCATTTTTCCTTATTTCAATAGCCATTTTCATCGTTTTTGGAAATAGTTATTGAGTGCATGCATATACATTTAAATTCTCTAAGTTTAGATTAGCATAAGGCCAAGTTAAAACGTAGATGAATTCTGATAAGCAAGCAAATGGGAACTAGAAGCATAGAATTACCAACACAATACAAAAGAATATACGATATATTAAAGCGTCGCAGCAATAACCAAAAAAGAACTAAAGAACATAAAAGTTACGTTTGGAGCTCGTCGAAATTTATTGATTGTAAAAAAGTCATAGAAATCAAATCGAAATTGGTAAATGAAAAACGAAACTCCAACCGTAAACATAAATATCATGTATCCGATTACATTACGAATATATTTAGGTATGTACACACACAAGGGTATATTTAGTCATACTGCTGCAAGACTACAAAATAGTTTAAGGTTATCGCTACAAACTATGCTGGACACATCCAGAAGACCAATTTCTGTATGAATCCAAGGGAAATATACATTGTACTATGTATGTATGTACTTACACTGTGTATATGAAGTAAAAATGGAATATTGTCAAGGGTTTTAAGCAGTTAGTCGAGGGCGTTTGTTGCACATAAAATTCAATTTCGATTTAAAGATTTTAATCGTAATACAATACCAATAAATGTTAGGGAAGGCGAAAGAAGCAATACATACCCAATCTGAGTGATAACGCTTTATGTGTGGGTTGAGTTGAAAAGGTTATGGGAAAAAGGAAAGATGTCACATGATAACAGTGTTGGTTCTTGGGTTGACGATTGAACAGGTTGATAAACTTCGGAAGAAGTATATCTAAAACATTTTTATACTCAGTTGCAGGCTCACAGAGTATATTAAGTTTGATGGATACGTGGTACATATAGAGGATAGATATAGACTTCCATATATCAAAATAATCAGGATCGAAAAAAAATTTGATTGAGCCATGTCCGTCCGTTAACACGATAAATTGAGTAAATTTTGAGGTACCTTGATGAAATTTGGTATGTAGGTTCCTGAGCACTCATCTCAGATCGCTATTTAAAATGAACGATATCGGACTATAACCACGGCCACTTTTTCGATATCGAAAATTTCGAAAAACCGAAAAAGTGCGATAATTCATTACAAAAGACAGATAAAGCGACAAAACTTGGTAGATGGGTTGAACTTATGACGCAGAATAGAAAATTAGTAAAATTTTGGACAATGGGCGTGGCACCGCCCACTTTTAAAAGAAGGTAATTTTAAAAATTTGCAAGCTGTAATTTGGCAGTCGTTGAAGATATCATGATGAAATTTGGCAGGAACGTTACTCCTATTACTATATGTACGCTTAATAAAAATTAGCAAAATCGGAGAAGGACCACGCCCACTTTTAAAAAAAAATTTTTTAAAGTAAAATTTTAACAAAAAATTTAATATCTTTACAGTATATAAGTAAATTATGTCAACATTCAACTCCAGTAATGATATAGTGCAACAAAATACAAAAATAAAAGAAAATTTCAAAATGGGCGTGGCTCCGCCCTTTTTCACTTAATTTGTCTAGGATACTTTTAACGCCATAAGTCGAACAAAAATTAACCAATCCTTTTGAAATTTGGTAGGGGCATAGATTTTATGACGTTAACTCTTTTCTGTGAAAATGGGCGAAATCGGTTGATGCCACGCCCAGTTTTTATACACAGTCCTCCGTCTGTCCTTCCGCATGGCCGTTAACACGATAACTTGAGCAAAAATCGACATATCTTTAATGAACTTAGTTCACGTGCTTACTTGAACTCACTTTATCTTGGTATGAAAAATGAACGAAATCCGACTATGACCACGCCCACTTTTTCGATATCGAAAATTACGAAAAATGAAAAAAATGCCATAATTCTATACCAAATACGAAAAAAGGGATGAAACATGGTAAGGTAATTGGATTGTTTTATTGAAGCGAAATATAACTTTAGAAAAAACTTTATAAAATGGTTGTGACACCTACCATATTAAGTAGAAGAAAATGAAAAAGTTCTGCATGGGCGAAATAAAAAACCCTTAAAATCTTGGCAGGTATTACATATATAAATAAATTAGCGGTATCCAACAGATGATGTTCTGGGTCACCCTGGTCCACATTTTGGTCGATATCTGGAAAACGCCTTCACATATACAACTACCACCACTCCCTTTTAAAACTCTCATTAATACCTTTAATTTGATACCCATATCGTACAAACTCATTCTAGAGTCACCCCTGGTCCAACTTTATGGCGATATCTCGAAAAGGCGTCCACCTATAGAACTAAGGCCCACTCCCTTTTAAAATACTCATTAACTCCTTTCGTTTGATACCCATATTGAACAAACAAATTCTAGAGTCACCCCTGGTCCACCTTTATGGCGATATTTCGAAACGGCGTCCACCTATGAACTAAGGATACTACCCTTTTAAAATACTCATTAACACTTTTCATTTGATACCCATATCGTACAAACGCATTCAGAGTCACCCCTGGTCCACCTTTATGGCGATATCTCGAAAAGGCGACCCCCTATACAACAACCACCACTCCCTTTTAAAACCCTCATTAATACCTTTAATTTGATACCTATATCATACAAACACATTCTAGAGTCACCCCTGGTCCACCTTTATGGCGATATTTCGAAACGGCATCCACCTATAGAACTAAGGCCCACTCCCTTTTAAAATACTCATTAACACCATTTCGTTTGACGCCCATATTGTGCAAACAAATTCTAGGGTCACCCCTGTTCCACCTTTGTGGCGATATCTCGAAACGGCGTCCACCTATGGAACTAAGGATTACTCCCTTTTAAAATACTCATTAACACCTTTCATTTGATACCCATATCGTACAAACGCATTCTAGAGTCGAACCTGATCCACCTTTATGGCTATATCCCTAAATGGCGTCCACCTATAGAACTATGGCCCACTCCCTCATAAAATACTCTTTAATGCCTTTCATTTGATACACATGTCATACAAACACATTCCAGGGTTTCCCTCGGTTCATTTTCCTACATGGTTATTTTCCCTTATGTTGTCACCATAGCTCTCAACTGAGTATGTAATGTTCGATTACACCCGAACTTAACCTTCCTTACTTGTTTACATTTATTTTAACTGAGAATTTGCTTTCAAATTGTAATGTTAAATTTATATAACTGTGTAGAATGATTGAGACTAATATTTTTTTAGTATAATCAAACATTATCGACGTTTAAATAAACTTCTTACCACCTCCCGATATTGTGAATATCTTTATTTGATTCGAAATTATAACTTTTGTTTTTAATTGCGGTTATGCATAACGTTTTATATATTTGGGATGAAAAGCTATCAGAAACACATGTTACTGCTAGAACTACAGAACTTATTATATCAAACTTCACATAAATTGCTATTTTTTTCTTCAAAAACAAAAAAAAACAAGTAAGGACGGGACTGTCTTCGGCTATGCCGAAGACTTCATACCTTTCATGAATGGGGATGAACAATAATCTTATCCCGTGCGTAATCTCCGAATAATCGGATGTATAAGATAAGAAATATATAGTGAACAGATCTACATACCTTAACGATTTTTAAGATAAATATAAAATAAAAAACAGGTAGGTACTTCGTGTGAGGATGCAAAGTTTCAGGTTTTTTTGTGGTCTGCGTGTAAAAACTATGACTACGAATCACGTATTTCAAAAATATATGCAGTAAACGTAACTATTTGATGAATTTTGAAGCTTCTATCCGTAAAAAAGGGGCAAAAATGACAGTTTGTATGAAGTATATAATATATATACCACCGATCTCTATAATTTTTTCAGATAAAAATATATGCTATACACGTAAGCATTTGGTGAAATTTGAAGCTGCTAGCTTTTAAAATGGGGCCAAATCGCAAAAAAAAATATACTATATATACTATATATACCATCATATATATATTATATATATCACCGATCTCTATGATTTTTTGACACAACAATATATACTATACACGTAAACAATCGGTGAAATTTGAAGCTTATAGCTGTTGAAATGGGGTAGAAATTGCGAAAAGTTTCTTATCTGAACAA
>JARSSU010031791.1:0-40783 GCA_029619165.1 Eurosta solidaginis | reverse complement strand
AACTGATAATGTGCAGTCTCGTTCGATGCTAGAGCATGGCTCCCGTCATTCGACAATATGCTTAACTAGGAAATTTCGTGGCATACTGAGAAGGCTGATTTTAAATACTTCGCTCAGTGAAAAATTCCCCTTTCTTGTGGGCAAAGAACACATTCAGATGTGAATAAAAAACTTGTAAACATATACAAAAAAAGAAAAAAATCAGTAAAAATGGACTCCTCTATACAGCTTCTAAGCAAGCGTTCTATAGAGTGTTCTTATTATGAACGAACTTCTTTTGTATTTCGTATGCCCATATTTATTCATTGGCAACACAAACCTCTGTCACATTGCGGACCTTTGTCTTAGACTCCAATCTTTCAGAGACTTATAAAATACTGTCACCAATTTTGGAAATCCTTGTTATTATACACTTCTGCAACGTACGAATCGGTAAATTGTCGAATAAATAACTCCAATATTTAGTAAAGCAAAGTGATCTTATTAGCCTACTTGAGAGTACTTCACAATAACACTTATACTTCACAACTATTGCGTGTTTACATCAAACTGTTTAGTCATTCCTCAGCTTGCACTGCTTTTATAATCTCTGTTACCATATTTCTCCAAGGTATAGACGTTTCACCTTCTAGAACCTTCTGCTTGGTTACCAGCTATATACATGTCCATTTGTAGTTTATGCGTTCTCATAGTCATATGCGTGTGTATGTGTGAGCATACTTCGGCTGATGACCACAAGTGCGTGCGTGAAATATCTCTTCGTTGCTCAATATATGATGTGTAAATGATGATTGAGTATTCATGTACACATGTGTGTCTCACTTAATGTTTTTTTGTTGCGTGATTATTTACTAAAATTCGCCACAATGCCCTCCACCTAAGTCGAGATCAGACAAAGTTTCTTATCTAAACGCTGCAGCCTTCGAAATGAACCACTTTCATTTGTTTCGTGGTTTGCAAATGGTTGGTATGCGCCCGTAAACTACATCGCTTTATCGTATTTGGCTTTCATCTTGTCAGTCATATCTTGGTCGTTTTCTTACAAGATCGTGTATTTCCCTCATCTCTTCCTCCAAGGCACCAGTGGATTTCTTGGCATTTCTATCGCATCGGCATTTATCCCAAACTTCAAATCAGCTGTCAGTCGAAGGTCATTGCCCAAAATTAACTTTGCGCTCGTTGTCTCATGCACTGCCGATCGGTAAGCCATCAAAATAATGTAAGCGTAGTGTATACCACTCTTTATGGAACTTGTACCACTACTTTCCTCAAGTGCTCTTCAAGGTTCTATTGAAACGTTCCACCATTCCATCAGATTGAGGATGCAATGCAGTTTGTTCGTGTTTTCCGGATGACCCACATCTTACACATTTCTTGGAACACAGCTGATTGAAATTTCTCCTTGGTCAGAATGTAACTTCATTGGGACACCATACCTGCAACGCAATTTGTTTGTAAACAATTCTATATGTTTCCGCTTCTTGATTTGGCATTGGCTGAAATAATCCATAACGACCAGCACGTATTTGTTTCCGCGGTTGCTAGTAGGAAATGGATCTGCGACATCCATGGCAATCCTTTCAAATGGTGCCCCTGAAATATACTGCTTCATCTAGCCATGACTTCGTGTTTTGGGCCTTTCACTCTGCTGCAAACCTCACAGTTGCAATCCACTCGGTGACCGACTGACGGCAACCAACCCAATATAATCTTGCTTAATTTCTCGAGCGTCTTCGTATTCCAAGATGACCTCCACTACGACCGTTATGTAGCTCACTGAGAACGTCAGGAATTCTTTTCCTGAGAACAACTTCAGTTTCTTCTTGCATTGACCATCCTCACTCTCCCATATTTGATGCAGGCAACCGGATATCAATTCTAAACTGTTCCACTGTGCCCAGTATGACTTCGCAATGGGACTCTTCGCTGACATATCCTCTCTTTTGGTATAACATGTGACAGATCTGTATCTTCTAGCTAACACTTCCTTAGTTGTTCCAAGTCCCATTCATCCGAACACATTATAGCCATAAGCCGCGACATATATGATGTCTACCTTAATCTCAGCTTTCGAACAGTGTTTGCATTCCAAATTACATGGTATTCGTGACATTGCATCGGCATTCCCATGGTACTACCTTCCGATGGTCAATGGAAAAGTCGATTGAGCTGTAGGAGCCATTACGCTGCGTGATCTACGTCCTGTGACGAGGAATCGCTGCCCGTAGAGGTATTTGCACGAAATGTTTAATGCACTAATACCAATGCCAAACAGCTAACTCGTTTTCCACTGATCGGCTGTAATATGCAACTACTATCTCCTGTCATCAACCCGTTGTGACAAAACGCTTCCTATATCATATCCGCTCGCATCTGTATCTAGAATAAACAGTTGCTCCTGAATCGATATGCCAAACATTGGGTAGTGCACAAACGCTATTCAATGTTTGTGGAAAGCCACTTCTTTGCTCCTCTTCCATATCAAAGCTTATTTTTTTCTTGTTAGCTCGTAGGAGCGATATGAGCTACGCTGCAAAATTTGGTATAAATCGGCGGTAATATGTGCAGAGCCAAGGGAAACTTCTTAACTCATGAAGATTCTGTAGGCCTTGGCCAATCCTCCACTGCTTCTACTTTCATATTCGCCTTGCAAATGCCCTCCGTCGTTACTTATGACCCAAGTAACAACTTGCTTCTTGAATAGAGAACACTTTTTGGGACTTAGCTTCAGACCAGCGCAGCTATTCTCTGAAAACTTCTTCCAAGTTCTTAAGATGTCATCAAAGTTCTTGCCCATACGATGATGTCGTCTAGGTATACTAAGCATGTTTCCAATGTAGTTCTCTCAGTACCTTGTCCATGAGTCTCTCTCAAAGTAGCTGATGACATACAAAGTCAAAAAGACATCACTGTTAATGCCAAGACCACCTCCGACACTGAAAGCTACTTTCTATTGTCTTCCTACCTAACCTCCACTTGCCAGTAGCCGCTTTTCAAGTCCAGTGTGGACAACCTTCTCGTATCAGATAGCGAGTCCAGAGTATCGTTCAATCTTGGCCGTGACGATGTTCAGCTCGCGGTAGTCCACGCAAAACTTCATATTTCACACCCTTCTCTTCAAAAGTACACGCGTGAGCCTCCATGAGACTAGCTGACGGTTCGACGACGCGCCGTCACTCATCTTCTTGTATGATTTGACTCGCAACTTCCCGCTTCGCCAGTGGAGCACTACTTGGTGCTTGATCTCCATCTCCAGTGCCAATTTGATGTTCACAACGTTGGTTCAGCACTGGTTTGGAACCATTTGGTCAGTATGTATGCTTGCGTACTTTGTAAGAGCATATGTTTTTGCCCTTACTCATGATAGCTTCCTCTCGCACTTCTGTACATGCCGTGATGTCATTGAAAGATCATCTTGCTAGTTGAAACGTTTCCTGGAGCTGCTCACAGTTAGTAATTACTTCAGCGTCTTGGCATCTCACCCATATAGCTCCTTTGTTCAGTTTGAGTGGTGACTATGAACTCCTGAGTACTGTTACGCGAATAACGTCCATCTTGCTTAAGTCGTATCCAGGGTTTTTCCTACAACAACCCAAAATTTTTTTTTCCCACAATGCTCCATCCACCTTGCCCAGATTACTGCCTCCGATTTTGGTAGTACTATACTGATTCTATCTCCACACAGCCACTCGTTTACTGCTGTAGCCTTCTCGTAGCCGAAATTAAGTGGCACATCCATGTTCTTATATCATATCGTCTTACTTTGCATGTCGATTTTGATGCCTTCGTCGATTAAGAAGTCTACTCCAATTATGATTCATCAACAGTCTCTGCCACTGTAAAATTATCTGTGTGCCCTCTCCAGTGGCTGTACGCAATATTGCTCTAGCAATGGCCTTACCTTCTGTTGACTAAATCTGATCGAATGATGGAATAAGATTCGACCGCATCTACAGTCAGTAAACCTTCCTTTCCATCACATGGCCTCCGACGGTAGGACTGCTCGACCTTCTTCCATTTGCGATTAGAGATTATGAGTGCCATCTGCGGGAGCCAGCTTGTCGCCCCCTTGCGGCTGATTCGCTTTAGTTTAATGATGGAGTGGATTTGGAGGTTTGGCTCATCTCCTTCAGCTCTGCGTTTACGACCACCCACATTGTTGGAACTATATAGGGTTGGTGCTGCAATACACGTGCACTGTAGCACTGACTTCCCACACTTAAAGGCATATTACTGCATTATTATTCTTCGGATGCGGTCCCTTCAAACTTCCAAACTTGTGTCCACCCACTCTGGTCTTTCTACTTCCACGCACTGAGCTTTGTATAGCGGGCTTAATTAATAGTGAGGCGGGCGCTTATTAATCCTGAGTCCAACACAAGTGATACCGTTTGTGCGAATGTATCGTTTTGGGGTTGCGTATGTCGCTCGCTTCGTTTCAACATCCCGTATTCCATGGATAAAGCTCTGAAGTTTACCCTTTCGATGTATTCCATGGGTGCATCCGCATTGTCAAATGAGCCAACCTTTCAACATCCGAAGCAAACTCCCTGCAGAGTCTCATTAGCTTTTGGTAACGGTTTTGCATCTATTTGGTGTATCTCTTCTTCTGCTCGCTTCCGTATCGCCTTTCTAGTCTCCCATAAATGTTTCCGTAGTAAGCTCATTCTCCCTCTGGAATGGTCTATAAGATCTTTGTTCTCGAGTTTGTAAATTTTTGTATCCCCCGCCTCCATCTTCGAAGAAATACGCCCTTCTTGCTCTTGCAATTGTGCAGAGATCTGCGCTGATATTGGTGCCGACATTTTCGATATTCGTGCCTCTTGTGCTTCACTCTTTGATGTTATGAAAGTCTCCTGCGATTCCAGTTGGGATCTTCTGTTCTTTTCCATCTTGGATTTTAAACGTGTATCCTGTACTTCGAGCTATGCTGACATATCGTTGATATTTGTGACGACATTTGCTTCAGTACTGCTATATCGCGTTAGTGTCTACACTTGCCAATGGGTTCGATCTCTACCTTCACCTCCATTTTTAGTCGCCGACTTTTCCACATCAGATGAAAAGTGTGTTCATCAAACGTCGATTCCTTCCGATTCATAACCTCTTGTAGCCGTGCTTGAAGTTCGGTCTTTTGCCGGTTGATCCAATCCCGCGGTTCTCCAATTCCTTTTTTAGTTGCGGATCTTCAATTCACTAACTTTGCCACGCCCAAGTTGCATTCGAAATCTTCGGATTTATTCAACAATTCCTCTTCTGACACCAATTGTAACGAATTTTGGGAAATCCTTGTTATTATGCACCTTCTGCAAACGGTCGAATCGCTAAATTGTTGAACAAAATAACTCAATATTCAGTAATGCAAAATGATCTTTATTAGCCTACTTTGAGAGTACTTCACAATAAACACTTATATTTCACAACTAATTGCGTGTTTAAATCAAACTGATTAAGTCATTCCTCAGCTTGCGCTGCTTTTAAACTCTCTGTTGCCTTGTCCGCATATTTCTCCAAAGGTCTAAAACGCTTCACCTTCTAGAATCTTCTGCTTGGTTACCAGCTATATACATGTATATTTTTGAGTTTATGCGTGTTTCATAGTCATATGCGTGTGTATGGTGAAAGATTACTTCGACTGATGACGAATAAGTCTTTGCGTGAAATACCTCTTCGTTGCCTCTATAAGGTGCTGTAAAGTGATGACTGAAATGTGTGTCATATACACCATGTGTGGCTTGCTTTACATGTTTTTGAAAATTTTTAGAAAATTTTCAAAGATATACACAATATTCAATGTGCATAAGACTGAATCATTCTACCGCGTCTCTTGGAGAACTGCTCGTGTAGCTTTCCTACCAAAGGCGGGGAAGATCGGTCATAGTAGTACCCAAATACTATAGATCCATTAGCTTAACATCGTTTCTGCTCAAAACATTTGAGAGGCTGATAGATGTGTACATAAAGTCCAACGTGGATGAAAAGGTGCTCTCCACAACCCAACATGCGTGCAGCAAGGCAAGCCGATAGACACCGCATTGAATAGAGTGGTAATAACATAGAGAAGAGACCCTGGAATATAAGGAAATACTCTAGGAGTCTTCTTAGACATTGCCGGGCTTTCAATACTGTTTCTAAATGGCGATTATGGATGGTACTTAATTACATTAAAATACATACAGCCTTAACCAGATGGATCGGGTTGCATGTTAAATTGACAGGAGATATACATCACAATGGGAATTGTACGAGGCCACGAAATCAGTGGACAGGGGCACGCCCAGGGAGGGATGCTATCACCTCTGCTACTAGGACGCTGGTCATCAACCAAACATACCTCATACGGCGATACGATGAGGGTAGCCGATTAAAAATTACAGACCTTACGCAGATGACGTTGCCAATTGTCGTAAGTGGAAAGTGCCTTCCAACGATTAGTTCTTTGATGGATCTGGAGCTTCGGGATGTGCATTAGGGTGTGTCGATTTGTATGGACGAAAGTTAACCGATAATGCGCCATCGATTTTTAGGATAGGATTGGGCTCGAGAAAAAAGTTACACTACGCAATCCCCAAAAAATATTTTTCGAGCCTGCGAATTTCATTTTTTTTGTTTTTTTTTCGACTTTGATTTTTAAGGTTTTTCATGAACTCGAAAAAATCAATAAAAAGATGATAAAAAATTTTAAGGACTACCCTTATATAATGGACCAAAAATAGAAGCCAATTTTTTCCATTATTACAGACATAGTCCTGTTGAATTTTGACTATAAATTGTAACAACAGCTCTTGTAAAAGAATTTTGGGATTAAAACTATAAAGGTGGAGCGCAGTCTTTCAATTTAAGGCAAACCATGTACTTGGGATTAACTAATTGATTTTTTTAAATTTAAACACACACTCTACCTTTATAATTTTAAATCCCAAAATTCTTTTACATGAGCTATTGTTAAAGTTTTTATTCAAATTCAAAAGATAATGTCTGTATTAAAGGAAAAATTGCCTTCTATTTTTTGGTCCATTATATAAAGGTAGTCCTAAAATTTTTTTATCATCTTTTTATTTTTAATTTTTAGAACTGCCTACAAAAGGCAATTGCAACTTTGATTAGTAATTTAAGTAAATTCCTAAGTGAAAATTCTTATCTCTATTTATTTGCTCAAAATAGCAAGATTTAATAGAATTAGTGGAATTTTCGCCTGACAACACTGGCGAAAACAACGGAATTCACCTCGCATCATAACAAGAGAATTCCACCTCGTTGTCAGCTACTTGATTTGCACAGCTGAAAATCGTGGTGAAATTCGCATACGCCTGAAGTCTAAAAGAATCGTGGAGAAAGTCGCGTACGTCTAAAAGTATGCCAAGGACGTTCAATGAGTTGGGCCTTCAGCGAGGTGGAATTCTACAACGGCTCCAACACGTCAGGAGGCTAGCCATGAAGGTATGGCCTAATCTTCTAAATAATTCGACTTGTGCGTTACGTAAGCTCAAATTTTTGATCAAACATTGCACTGTTGCCGAGTTTTATCTATACTTCAGGTTTCAAGTCTCTAGAACTCTCCTGGATAGTTAGTTACAAAAATCGATTGCAAGATTCCCAATTTAAAATTAGTTTTCTCAATATCTCGATCCATGCCCACTTAGCGGAATTTTCCTGATAAAATATTGCATTGTCCCCGGGTTCTGAATTACGGCCTAAGTTCATGTCTGTAGCTTATCGGGGAAGTTACTCGAAAATTGATCGCAAAATCCCCCCTTTCCCCCTTTTTAAAGATTTGCAGTTATTTTAAATAGCACGCCACCTAGCGGAACTTTGTTTTCTATAAGTTGTATTGTCACCAGGGCCTCTAACTAAGTGCCAGGTTTCAAGTCTCTAGGTAACCGGGAAGTTAGTTAAAATAGTGTTGAAGATTCCCAATTAAAATCCGTTTTCTTACTAATCCCCGATCCGCTGTGCCACTAAGCGAATTTTTTTTATCAAATGTTGCATTGTCACCGGATTCTGACCCACGGCCCGGATTTTGACTTACCGCTCAAGCTTCATACCTCCAGCTCACCGGGAAGTTACTCAAAAATCGATTGCAAAATTCCCATCGTATTTCAAGGATTTTTAGTTATCTTACTTAGCGCGCCACCTAGCAGAATTTTCTTTCCTGTGAATTGAATTGTCACCGGGTCTCGAAAAATGTGCCAAGTTACAAGTCTCTAGGTAACCGGGAAGTTAGTTAAAATGGATTAAAAGATTCCAAATTAAAATAAATTTTCCTTTGTCACCGGGTCTCGAACAATGTGCTAAGTTACAAGTCTCTAGGTAACCGGGAAGTTAGTTAAAAATGGATTGAAAGATTCCCAAATTAAAATTGATTTTCCCTTGTCAACGGGTCTCGAAAAATGTGCTAAGATACAAGTCTCTAGGTAACCGGAAGTTAGTTAAAAATGGTTTGAAAGATTCCCAAATTAAAATTAATTTTCCTAATATATATATCCATGCGCCACCTAGAGGAATTTTTTTGATAAAATATTGCATTTTCACCGTGTATTGACTTACGGCTCAAGTTTCATATCTCCAGCTCACCGAGAAGTTATTCAAAAATCGATTGCAAGATTCCCTGCGTTTTTTCAGCGATTTTCAGGGATTTTCGTTTATCTCGATTCGTCTGCCACCTGGCAGCATTGTGTTTTTCCACGAATTGTAGTGCAATCGACTCGCAAATTTGTGCTAAGTTTCAAGTCTTTGGATGACCGATAAGTTAGCTAAAGTCGATCGCAAAATTTCCATTTTAAAATTAATTTTCTGTATATCTCGATCCGTGCGCCACCTAGTGGATGTTTTTCCACTTGCATTGTAATGTCGCTTAGATCTGAACTATGTTCTAAGCACCAAGTGTCTAGCTCAACGGGAAGTTAGCGAAAAAGACTTTTCCGTGGGTGAAAAATTCGTATGGAAATAAGGGGACAAAATGAAAGCGACTTAATATAAAGGTAATAATTATAAAAAATGAAATTTCGCCGGCTCGAAAATTATTTTTTTGGGAGTATGTAGCGGAACTTTTTTTCCTGAGCCCAAATCCTATAGAAAAATCGATGGCGCGATATCGGTTAATAAATCGACCCAGTATAATATACATACATGGGCATCTAATGTCGGGTTGAAAGTCAATGCGGAGAAGACGGATATGGTCTTGTTTACAGAGAGGTATAAGGTCCCAAATTGGACCAGGCCTAAGTTAGTAGGGTGACCCTACAGTAGAGACCTTGCATAAAATATCTGGGAATCATCCTAGACAGTAAGCTGCCCTGGAATCTGAACGTAGAGGAGAGGGTGGAGAACGCCTCAACGGCACTTTATGCATGTAAAAGAATGCTGGAATGTACGTGGGGCTTATCACCTTCTCTTTCTCATAGTGTTTTTACAGCGATTGTTAGCCCTATTCTATACTACGTAGTTCTTGTTTGGTGGAAGCCACACAAAAAAACAACCTACGTCATAAAATTAAGGGTGTATGCAGACTATCAATGCTTAGCATTACGGGAGCCATGAAAACAACACCGGCAGCTGCACTGTATGCCATTCTGTACATTCCGCCTGTAGACCTTGTAGCAATGAATATAGCGTTAACAACTGCAACCAGCTCGGTGCCTCGAGTCAGCTTGAGAGCCGACCAGGCGGCCATAGTAATTTTAGCGTCATCAATCACAAGACGAACAGACTAACTTATTCCCTATCTGCGCTTCGAGGAAGATCTTAAGGCCACAATAGAGGTAGACGGTTGGCGCGAGGGAGCTCAAATGGCGAACGAGGCGATACATGTCTACACAGATGGTTCCAAAGTAGTGGAAAAAATAGGGTCTGCTGTATACTGTGCTCATCCGGAAATAAACAGATCCTACATGCTGCCGGATTACTGTAGCCTTTTCCAAGCGGAAATATTAGCCGTAACTAAAGCAGTAGAAACTCTGGAAGAGAATAGCTTGAGCTGAAACCGTGTTAACTTTTACATTGACAGTCAAGAAGCAATTAAGGCAATAATCTCTGCATAGCACAGCATCTATTTGCGTGTTAGAGTATAAGCTGTCTCTGGAGAGAATCGGGATAGGGAGAAGCATACATCTATATTGGGTATGAGTGCATATGGGAATAGATGGGAATGAAAAATCGATGAACTAGCAAAAAGGGCGCATCCCTTGAAGCTTGCTCCGTAGACTTCCAATTAGACTGGGCGATATTAAGCGAAGGCGAGAGGTGCACATATGGACCAAGCGGGAAAGGCGTGGTTCAAGCGCGGGTCTGTAAAGTGTCGAAGATTATGTGTAGGTCTTACAACCTTAGACTAACAAAGTTGCTTCTTCCTATCGTTAAAAGAGAGGACTGTAGACTCATGACGGGTATTCTGACAATGCCTTCTGACGTCACGTGCCTTTAAATAAGGCTTGGTCAGTGATAGCAGATGTAGTGAGTGCGGGTTGGAGGAGGAAACGATAGAGCATGTTCTGTGCTCGTGCCCTACGCTTGCCAGGCTAAGACTCCAGCTATTAGGAGTGATACAGCTGTCAGATCAAGAAGCAATAAGTGGCTTAAGTCCTAGGAAGCTTCTAGTATTTGCCAAACAGGACAGAGTTATTTTATAACATAGGTCCTGGTTTTTGATAGGGTTTTTCAGTCTGGTCGTTAAAACAAACTTCTGGTAACACTACGGACTCATTCAGTCTATGTGAGCTCTCATGGACCAGTTCAAGCTAACTTACACAATGTTCAAAACTGCGCATTGTTCAATGTTTCACAGCTTTTTCGCCTTTTTGTGTCCTGAGCATCATTGAGTTTTTTTGCATTTACCAGCGTGTTTATTGGTTTACGAGTACTTATGTAATTTTGTATGTTTTATTTTTCAGTCAATTTTATTTATGTGTCAAATGATAATTGCTTTTGTTAAAGTGATTTATATGATTTTTAACCAACATAAATTCTATGCGCAATTGGAGCGAGTTTTAAATCATGATGTGCTGCAAAAAATTGGGATTTTCAAGAAAGGTATTAGAGTTAGTAAAACCTTTAAAATTTATATGTTTGATCTATTGCTTAGGCTCATCATTTATTATGTGTAAAATTTGAGCCTGGGTTGTGTTACGTCCATCATTTTAGGCTATTGTTTAACCACGTTTTTTGAATTTTTTTGGATTTAAATTTTAGACTTAACTTTAACAATAAATAAAAAATTAAAAGAGGAGATTAATGCTGTTTATGGATAATTGGAAAACATTGCGTAACACAACTAAAGCCGTATTTAATTGCATACATACTCATATTACTCCACATATACAATACCACCCATTGTTATAAATTATTATCACAAATTCAAAGGAACACCCAACTATGCTTACATACCTGGTAAGTATGTACACAGATTTAGGCAAGTAATTTTTAAAGAGTGTCATAATTTTCACAGTTATTTTTATAAGGCATTGGGATTGCACCATTCAGGCGGATATTTGACGCTAGGCATTAAAAATGGTTAAAGTATTGGTAATTCTTCTTGAAAAGTATGATATTAGCCGTGTTTTTTAACACGCGCGTATACGTTTTCGTTTGCGCGTGTTAAAAAACGCCTATCTTCGCTTAGATAATGCTTATGAGACCCTCTAGCGGCTGTGGTTAAACAACTAGCTACAGCAACAGGGTGTACCGAAAAGCGGAGACGCAACGCTCTGATGGCCATAGGTATAACATATAGCTAATCAGTTGCGATGAATTGTGGACACACATAGAATATATAGAATTAGTGTAGAGGGTGAAACAAAGACACATATTTCAGTTACATCTGAGTATAATGCGTATTGAAATTTAGTAGGACAAAATTTATGCGCAGCAATTTCAGAGGTGTATTTATAGTTTGTCGACTAGCATCCAATATAAAGTTTAAGCGTAAACGGATATACGCGTGTTAAAAAACACGGCTATTGGAAATGAAACTGCTTAAAGATGGGGCATACGACGTCAGAGCTTATCGAAGGCATAACGATGGCTCGACTTTCCACTCGGGCTATACCGCAGAGGCAATTAGTTCGTACAATAAAGAAAGTACAAAAGCTTACATGTATTGGTAATATGCGGATGATTATCAAATGGCTAAGCTAAGCGTTTAGAACAGAGCCGGCCACACAAATACTAAAACAATTGCATAAGTGTGTGTAAAAACTGAGTGACAACTCCCCACAGTGTGCTAAAAGAAAATGTGGACTGTGAAGTTTGAAATTAAAAAGGAATTTGGTTATTTGATTTCAAGCTAATCCTGACTATAGCCGTGTTTTTTAACACGCGTATATCCGTTTACCGCTTAAACTTTATATTGACTGCTAGTCGACAAACTATAAATACACCTCTGAAATTGCTGCGCATAAATTTTGTCCTACTAAATTTCAATACGCATTATACTCAGATGTAACTGAAATATGTGTCTTTGTTTCACCTTCTTACACTAATTCTGTGTATTTTATGTGTCTCCACAATTCATCGCAACTGATTCAGCTATATGTTATACCCTATGGCCATCAGAGCGTTGCGTCTCCGCTTTTCGGTACACCCTGTTGCTGTAGCTAGTTGTTTACCACAGCCGCTAGATGGGTCTCCTAAGCATTATCTAAGCGAAGATAGGCGTTTTTTAACACGCGCAAACGAAACGTATACGCGCGTGTTAAAAACAGCGGCTTATATTTACTTATATTCGTATAACTAAGAACGCGGAGGTCGAGCTAGTCAGATAAAACTTTTTTATAAAAGAAGGTATGGTGTTTATTCAATGCAAAATTTACTTTAAAAATTCACTTTTTCATTAAGAAAAAACTATAAAACAAAGTAAATGTAAAGATTGAAATATATATTTTCAAAACATAAAGTTATTCAATAAAAAAAAATTATGAAAATTAATTGTCAATATTTATTAATAATTAATTATTATTTTTATTATTAATAATAATATTTAAATTGTCAATATTAATATGTATGTTCAATAAAACTTAATAATACTAACTAAAACGTATTAAAAGTCACTTTAACATTGCAGCATATTGTTTTTATTATGTGCCCAAAAAGTAGCATGGACTTTTCCTTTTGCATTCACTGTTGATTTAGTGAGTGACAAAGGAAAGCAAACGATCGTGATCACACATCGTTAGTGTCGGTGTGAAATTACGAACTCAAATTGCACAATGTGCTACTTTTGGCCGGCTTTGGTTTAGAAGCTCCTTTGCATGGTTCAACTATATGGTTGGCTTATCTCTATAGCAACACATACCTTGTTCAAATTGTCGAAATGTACGTGTTGGTGTGAGGCGAATGAAATGAGAGAAAACATAAAATTTTGCAATTCTTGTGTTGCGGGAAAATAATGCGCTAAATTTTATATATTGTATTGTATTGTATTTATTTTATAAAGACGATTTACTAAAAAAAATAACTTAAAGTGATTTTAAACTACCACCACGGTAGTAAATAATTGCCAATGTGTTGGTACATTTTGCGTTTGTCATCTCCTTTTAACAATCCCTAAGCCAGTGAAATTAAAAAAATAAATCAGGTATTGATGAGATGGGGCAACCATATACATAATTGAGGCATGCTCCTTTGTAAACTGAACATTTTTGACATAAGGCTCAAATTTTTCAGCATATCGGAGTCATAAAAGACTCTTAAATGATCATCTTTCTGACGCTCATATTTTTTACTTATTTTGGTCTCATATCGGATTCTTTAAATATGAGTACTCAAGAATAGCGGAGGGGTTTGTGCCATTGGCGAGGCGGCGGTGGCGTTCGGCGCGTTACTATATTGTCTGCTCATTTAAGACTGTCTAGTCCATTTACTGTTCATGTCGAAAATTGGTCCGATATGGTCGAGAGGGATATCACTGCCAGTTATGAGAATCCAATTGCGAAATTTAACTCTGTCCACCCCCATTCAACAGCTATTTAAAAAAACAGTCGCTTTCAATGGCAATTTAACACGGATATTGCATCAACCAATTCACCAGGTTATTAAAACAAAGCACTTAAAGAAACTTTATATGCTCACTTTCATATTTATTCAAAAATTTAAAATGGAAAAATGAATTCAAATAAAATGACCCAAGTCGAGCATGTTTTCAAATTGTACTAAAGTTGCTAAAAAGCAAGTTACCCGAAAAAAGTGCCGAAAATTCTATATTCTGATTGGCTAAAATAATAAACGAAATAAGTGATGCAAAAGCCTTTAGTAGGTTGCAGGGGTTTAAACACTCCTTTGAAATGACACCCACCTCATATTTAAGTTGAAGATATATGTACGTTAGACTGACCCGATTTTGCATCATATATTTACATTTTTGATGCTGATTACTAAAAACCTTCAAATAGGCGTCTATTCTTTACGAATTTCAGCCACTCCAATTTACAGCTTCTTTGCAGAGAAGGCGGTGATAGTTGATGATGAAAACTTGATCCGATAATAGGCTAACTATATTTTTCGAGGACGCTGAACACGATGCCGGTATTAGTTTTTTCTCTACAACCAATTTATCTCGCAAAAATCACAAAAAATGTACAAAAATGTACAAAAAATAGGAAATTATTACTTTGAATGCTAAAATAAAACCAGTTTAAATTTTTTTCTCAACATGTAATACTGCATTATGTAGAAAATTTGAAGAGCTTTGAGATGCAAAAAAGCCGGCTCAATTCGAATCAACTTGCTTCGAGATATGAGCAAAATACTTAAAGGATCCTAATACGAAAATCAGTAATATTAAGTACGTGTGTAGTATAATGCGTATATGCGCTAATTGTACGTCAACACGCTCATAGTATATTAACTCTGATATATTTAAGTTGTGCCGATGTGACAATCTAATGTAATAAGCAAAGAAGGAAGAGAACGAAAAGAATAAAAGAAGCAGTTGTATTCGGAGAAGAAAAAGAGATCGGTTGCACATTACATCTCAGAAGTGGTCGCGCACGCTAAAGTTTAATTTAAAATAATTTAAACAGTAAGGAAGGGCTAAGTTCGGGTGTAACCGAACATAACATACTCAGTTGAGAGCTATGGAGACAAAATAAGGAAAATCAATCTGGGGTAACCCTGGAATGTGGTTGTATAACATGTGTATCAAATGAAAGGTATTAAAGAGTATTTTAAGAGAGAGTAGGCCATAGTTCTATGGATGAACGCCATTTAGGGATATCGCCATAAAGGTAGACCAGGGCTGACTCTAGAATTTGTTTGTACGATATGGGTATCAAATGAAAGGTGTTACTGAGCATTTTAAGAGGGAGTGGGCCTTAGGTCTATCGGTGGACGCCTTTTCGAGATGTCCCCATTAAGGTGGACCAGGGGTGATTCTATAATGTGTTTGTACGATATGGGTATCAAATGAAAGCTGTTAATGAGTATTTTGAAAAGGAGTGATCCTTAGTTCCATAGGTGGACGCCGTTTCGAGATATCGCCATAAAGGTGGACCAGGGGTGTCTCTAGAATGTGTTTGTACGATATGGGAATCAAATGAAAGGTGTTACTGAGCATTTTAAGAGGGAGTGGGCATTAGGTCTATAGGTGGACGCCTTTTCGAGATATCGCCATTAGGGTGGGCCAGGGGTGACTCTAGAATGTTTGTACGGTATGGGTATCAAACGAAAGGTGTTACTGAGCATTTTAAGAGGGAGTGGGCATGAGGTCTATAGGTGGACGCCTTTTCGAGATATCGTCATTAGGGTGGGCCAGGGGTGACTCTAGAATGTGTTTGTACGATATGTGCATCAAACGAAAGGTGTTACTGAGCATTTTAAGAGGGAGTGGGCATTAGGTCTATAGGTGGACGCCCTTTCGAGATATCGCCATTAGGGTGGGCCAGGGGTGACTCTAGAATGTTTGTACGATATGGGTATCAAACGAAAGGTGTTACTGAGCATTTTAAGAGGGAGTGGGCATTAGGTCTATAGGTGGACGCCTTTTCGAGATATCGCCATTAGGGTGGGCCAGGGGTGACTCTAGAATGTGTTTGTACGATATGGGTATCAAATGAAAGGTGGTAAGGAGTATTTTAAAAGGGAGTAATCCTTAGTTCTATAGGTGGACGCCTTTTCGAGATATCGCCATAAAGGTGGACCAAGGGTGACTCTAGAATGTTTGTACGATATGGGTATCAAACGAAAGGTGTTACTGAGCATTTTAAGAGGGAGTGGGCATTAGGTCTATAGGTGGACGCCTTTTCGAGATATCGCCATTAGGGTGGGCCAGGGTGACTCTAGAATGTGTTTGTACGATATGGGTATCAAATGAAAGGTGGTAAAGAGTATTTTAAAAGGGAGTAATCCTTAGTTCTATAGGTGGACGCCTTTTCGAGATATCGCCATAAAGCTGGACCAAGGGTGACTCTAGAATGTTTGTACGGTATGGGTATCAAACGAAAGGTGTTACTGAGCATTTTAAGAGGGAGTGGGCATTAGGTCTATAGGTGGACGCCTTTTCGAGATATCGCCATTAGGGTGGGCCAGGGTGACTCTAGAATGTGTTTGTACGATATGGGTATCAAATGAAAGGTGGTAATGAGTATTTTAAAAGGGAGTAATCCTTAGTTCTATAGGTGGACGCCTTTTCGAGATATCGCCATTAGGGTGGGCCAGGTGTGACTCTAGAATGTTTGTACGATATGGGTATCAAACGAAAGGTGTTACTGAGCATTTTAAGAGGGAGTGGGCATTAGGTCTATAGGTGGACGCCTTTTCGAGATATCGCCATTAGGGTGGGACAGGGGTGACTCTAGAATGTTTGTACGATATGGGTATCAAACGAAAGGTGTTACTGAGCATTTTAAGAGGGAGTGGACATTAGGTCTATAGGTGGACGCCTTTTCGAGATATCGCCATTAGGGTGGGCCAGGGGTGACTCTAGAATGTTTGTACGATATGGGTATCAAACGAAAGGTGTTACTGAGCATTTTAAGAGGGAGTGGACATTAGGTCTATAGGTGGACGCCTTTTCGAGATATCGCCATTAGGGTGGGCCAGGGTGACTCTAGAATGTGTTTGTACGATATGGGTATCAAACGAAAGGTGTTACTGAGCATTTTAAGAGGGAGTGGACACTAGGTCTATAGGTGGACGCCTTTTCGAGATATCGCCATTAGGGTGGGCCAGGGGTGACTCTAGAATGTTTGTACGATATGGGTATCAAACGAAAGCTGTTACTGAGCATTTTAAGAGGGAGTGGGCATTAGGTCTATAGGTGGACGCCTTTTCGAGATATCGCCATTAGGGTGGGCCAGGGGTGACTCTAGAATGTTTGTACGATATGGGTATCAAACGAAAGGTGTTACTGAGCATTTTAAGAGGGAGTGGACACTAGGTCTATAGGTGGACGCCTTTTCGAGATATCGCCATTAGGGTGGGACAGGGGTGACTCTGGTATGTTTTTGTACGATATGGATATCAAATTAAAGGTATTAATGAGGGTTTTAAAAGCGAGTGGCCCTTAGATGTATATGTGAAGGCGTTCTCGCGATATCGACCAAAATGTGGACCAGGTGATCCAGAAAATCATCTGTCGGGTACTGCTAATTTATTTATACATGCAATACCACTAACAGTATTCCTGCCAAGATTCCAAGGGCTGTTGATTTCGCCTTGTAGAACTTTTTCATTTTCTTCTACTTAATATGGTAGGTGTCACACCCATTTTACAAAGTTTTTTCCAAAGTTATATTTTGCGTCAATAAACCAATCCAGTTACCATGTTTCATCACTTTTTTCGTATTTGGTATAGAATTATGGCATTTTTTTCATTTTTCGTAATTTTCGATATCGATAAAGTGGGCGTGGTTATGGTCAGATTTCGCCCATTTTTTATACCAAGAAAAAGTGAGCTCAGGTAAGTACGTGGGCTAAGTTTAGTGAAGATATATCGGATTTTGCTCAAGTTATTGTGTTAATGGCCGAGCGGAAGGACAGACGGTGGACTGTGTATAAAAACTGGGCGTGGCTTCCACCGATTTCGCCCATTTTCACAGAGAACAGTTACCGTCATAGAATCTATGCTCCTACCAAATTTGAGAAGGATTGGTAAATTTTTGTTCGACTTATGGCAATAAAAGTATTCTAGACAAACTAAATGAAAATGGGCGGAGCCACGCCCATTTTGAAATTTTCTTTTATTTTTGTATTTTGTTGCATCATATCATTACTGGAGTTGAATTTTGACTTAATTTACTTATATACAGTAAAGATATTAAATTTTTTGTTAAAATTTGAATTTAAAAAATTTTTTTTTAAAAAGTGGGCGTGTTCTTCATCCAATTTTGCTAATTTTTATTTAGCACATATAGAGTAATAGTGGTAACGTTCCTGCCAAATTTCATCATGATATCTTCAACGACTGCCAAATTACAGCTTGCAAAACTTTTAAATTACCTTCTTGTAAAAGTGGGCGGTGCCACGCCCATTGTCCAAAATCTTACTAATTTTCTATTCTGCGTCATAACGTCAACCCATCTACCAAGTTTCGTCGCTTTATCTGTCTTTTGTAATGAGTTATCGCACTTTTTCGGTTTTTCGAAATTTTCGATATCGAAAAAGTGGGCGTGGTTATAGTCCGATATCGTTCATTTTAAATAGCGATCTGAGATGAGTGCTCAGGAACCTACATACCAAATTTCATCAAGATACCTCAAAATTTACTCAAGTTATCGTGTTAACGGACGGACGGACGGACGGACGGACGGACGGACGGACGGACATGGCTCAATCAAATTTTTTTTCGATCCTGATTATTTTGATATATGGAAGTCTATATCTATCTCGATTCCTTTATATATGTACAACCAACCGTTATCCAATCAAACTTAATATACTCTGTGAGCTCTGCTCAACTGAGTATAAAAGTACATTTGCACAAATACACTTTTTAATTATACAACAAATTCGCGAAATGGAAAATTCTCTAAAAAAGAGCAGCAGTTAATACGAGTGCTAGCAGGTGCAGACAACGAAAGATTTTCGCACGAAATCGCAAAAAAGCCGAGGAATTGCATGCCATTTGCTTTGGGATAACGATGATGCAAAATCGAAGGACAGAGTTTTTCAAGCAGTTGGAGTTGAAGCTGCCTTTAAACGCTGTTGCTAACCATTCCACAGCTACCGACGTTGAAAATATTTCGCTGTACACCAAAAAACCAAAATACATACACCGCAACAATCGATGAAAGTTTTAGTAGTAACCTCAGAATAGAAGCTGATGATCCCTTAGCAACGCTGCCGTCAACGTTCATACCGCTGCCAACACCGCCGCCGACGTCGGAGCTCATTTCGTTGTACCTAACAAAATCCGAGCGGGTTATGCCAACGATGCCGCTGCCATTTTAAATGAAACCGTCGAAAATGAAAAGAAGCCGTAGAAAATACAACCGCCGCAAATAGATTTGATTCGAACAAAATGTTCAATGCCTTGGATGAAGAGCTATTAGTTTTGCGCAAACAGTAAGACATTTTAAAATTAAAAAAGGAATACGTGAGCTGGAAAATAATGACCAGCATCTATACAACCAACGCGTAGAGCTTTGTTCCAAGAAATTGAGCACTCAATAGTTAAGTTTGATGGTGACAATCGTATGTACAGTGCAGTAGATTTTATACGTCATCTTGACACATTTTTGAACAGGTCAAGGCAGATGAACTTTAAAATTTTTGGCTTTGAGAAATTCTTTAACAGAGTTTGGCCATTCCGTTTCCCGTCAAGAAATCTACAAAGCTTTACAGCACCGCCGAAAGAAAAGGAAATGGAAGCGATTGCTCGCGGTAGTGATGTATCGGAATATGAGTTGGTTGCATTCGTTTTACATGGTTTAGAAATATCGTACAATAGAATATGCATTATTTTGTATTGCAAAGAGCATCACCGATTTGAAAGATGCTGCTAACATGGCAGAGGATCGTAACGCAGTGCGAAGGCATTCACCTCGCTTCCCAAGGCAGTCGGTTCTATGTACCGGAGCGACTCGGGATTTTTCCCGACCAAGGACTGACATTTCAGTGTGACCCCATATAATTTGTTGCGTCCCTCCCACAAATTGTCATCCTCCCAGCAGCTCCTTGCAGCAGGACTGCTCCATATTCTCTTACTCCGGGAAGGCATCGAATCCAATCCGGGTCCGTCTCCTGACCCCGGTCCTGAGAAATGGTTTTGCTGCATCTGCCGGAAAAGAATCTTTTTAGGACGGTCATAATCTGTTCAGTGTGTCTCGTGTAAGGGATGGTTGCATCGGACAGGTTGTATTGGGCTTGATCCCAAACCCGACGTCCACGTAACTTTTATAAATCTTTTGTGGCTCCTTGCTGTTCACGCCCAAGGGCGTTCCGTACTCAACGCCATAGCGCCCCCCACTACTTTCCAGCAGCCCCGCTGCTCAGCAAGCCACAACAAGTACCAGCTGCTGCTCGCGCCCCACGGCGCCAACAACTCAAACAGCTGCTACCACTCATAACTACAACCTTCGTAGTAGAGTCGGTAGCAATGCTGAGCATCAGCCCCTGTCCCCGTCTTCTCACTCTTTTCCGGCAGCAATCGTGTAGGTCAGGGAAACAGACTCTTAGTCCCTACCTCCGTTTGCCAGCACAGAATATATATGTTTGCGACATCCGCCCATTGCAGCTCTGCCTGGGGTGGTGCCACTTTCCTATATGTTCTGGTCTCCGCGACGGCAACCCCCACCCGGCGGGTTCATCGCGCCATGTTGCCAGGTCACAAACCCAAATCATCCGGGTACCCCAATGCTTGCCCAAGGACGACCAGTCCCAGGGCCACAACAGCAATTGCGTCCTGGCCTTCCACAACCCAGGCGTAGTCACCCGTCACTTACCCCCAGAGTGGCGGCGTCTCCCCTTATGCACTTCAGAATTCTGCAGTTAAACTGAGATGGACTAACTGGGAAGATTACGGAGATAGTCGATTTCATTAACCGGCACAACAGCCGACTTCACCGAAAAACGCCCTTTCATAAACTTCAAAAAGGAAAGTGGGAAGAATATAAATCTTTTACAGACGACCGCTTTGCTGCCCTCCCTATTCCGACTGATGCCCACCAAGGGGAGCGTGCCTTCCGTAAGGTTATTGAATCCGCCTCGGCACGTTTCATTCCCGCCGGGAGAATTCCTGAAATCCGGCCTCACTTCCCGGCGGAGGCCGCAAACTTAGCGAGAGAACGTGACCTCATAAGACAGCTGATCCAGGCGACCCCCAAATAAGGGATATAAACCACGCATCAGATTGCTTGTGGACGAATACAAGCGGGCGAAATGGGAGGAGCACCTAAGAGGTTGTAACCTCTCTACGGTGCGGGTAAACTTTGGTCCACCGTAAAGTCCCTATCGAATCCGACTAAGCACAAGACAAAGTTTCCATCGCCTTTGGCGACAAGTGCTGTCGGATGCGAAAAAATGCGCGAGCGCTTTCTGCCGACAATATATAATGCATCCTACGGTCGACAAAGATAGATGGAGAGCCAATAGACGTGCACATAAACACAAATTCAGCGCGCCACCAATCACCATCACCGCTAAAGGAGTTGAGGACGCCATTGGTCGCGCTAAACCATCCAAAGCAGTGGGCCCAGACGGCATAGCCATGCCGATGCTTAAAAACCTAGGGAAAGAGGGTTTCAAATATTTAGCGCATGTTTTCAACCTGTCTCTTTCCACCTTGTCATACCCGAGAAATGGCAAATGGCCAAGGTGGTCCCGCACTAAAGCTGGGAAACCAGCTAACATAGGAGAGTCGTATCGTCCGATATCTCTCCTATCGCCAGTAGCAAAGACGCTTGAAGCCGTTTTGCTCCCTTATTTCCAAGCAAATTTGCAGCTAGCTCTCACCAGCATGGCTTCAGAAAACTCCATAGCACTACCACCGCGCTAAATGCCATTAGTACCCAGATAATTGCGGTTTAAATCAATACCCCCACCATAGAACAGTACTCGTAGCGCTAGACCTATCAAAAGCTTTTGATGCGGTCAACCAAGGCTCGTTACTGCAAGACCTCGAAGGGTCTACCCTTCCCCCATGTCTTAAAGGTGGACCGCAAATTATCTGGGAGGTCGTCAGACATCGTGCATTTAGAAACGAAACATCGAAACCAAGGAGAATTAAACAAGGGGTGCCACAGGGTGGTGTCCTATCCCCACTTTTGTTAATTTATACATATCTAAGCTACCTTCACCACGGAAGGAGTCTCATCGTTTCCTACGCCGATGACTGCACAATAATTTCCACAGGCCCAGGCCCAAATATCGATGAGCTATGCAATAAAATAAACGGCTACCTCCCTGATCTCTCCAGTTTTTTCGCCTCGCGAACCTGGCATTATCACCGACTAAATATTCCGCGACCTTATTTACAACATGGACGTCCCAAATGTCGACCATTTTGAACATCCACGCCGATGGCACTAGGCTACCGAGAGAATTCAGAGCCGTAACAAAATCCTCAATCCCTCGCTGGCAGTACCTGGGGAAAAGATAAAGAAACGCTCATAACTACATACAAAGCAATTAGCCAGCCGATTACATGCTATGCGTCCCCCATATGGTCGCCAAGCCTAAAAATTACCCACTGGAAGAAGCTACAGGCCTGCCAAAATACTGCTCTCAGAATTGCCACGGGCTGTCTTCTTATGTCCCCAGAACACCATCTGCATAATGAGGTGAGAATACTCCCCATACGGGAGAGAAATGAGATGCTGACCAAACATTTCCTGTGAATACCCAGAATCTTGAGCATCCCAAACTGACATCTGATTGATGAACCAGCACCGCCTAGGGGCCTAAGGAGTTATCTCCGTAAGCATTTTGAGGAAATACGGCACCTGAGAACCCAGCCGTATGAAGCGAAAAAACACAAGCAGGTCCTTGGTGAACTCCATAAACAGGGCGTCGGACCTTTATGCCGGGAATGCCCGGTGAATCCAGTACTTAAATAAAAGTATCCAAAACTCGCGGAAGAGGAACGCATACTCCCCAGGGAAACGCGCGTCACTCTTGCTCAACTTCGTTCTGGATACTGTAACAGGTTAAACTCTTACCTATCCAGAATCAACCCCGACATACAAAATGTATGCCCCGCTTGCAATGTGTCCCCACATGACACCAAACATCTCTTTAATTGTAACGTGGAACCAACGCCTCTAACATCCCTTCCTTATGGTCCACACCCTGTTGAAACGGCAAGTTTCCTTGGACTCCCGTTAGAAGATATTGATGACAATTTGTGATCGGTCGCGGCTGTTAGGTGGGGCGAAGCATTGCTACAACAACAACAACAACAACAAACAAGGCAGTCACCTGATATACAAAGTTACAACAAAAACAAAGTTCCGATCGAAATTTTAGCCGTAAATAATTGTTGTTACAATTGCTCCAAATTTGGTGATCTTAAATATGATTGTCAATATGAAGTTCGTCCAAAGGGTGTATGCTTTAATTGCTGAAAACTGGGGCACGATCACAAGGCTTGTACGAATCCGAAATATGTTGAGCGTTTGAAGAAGACAGTAGCTACAGTAATGCAAACTAACCATGTACAATCGGGGAATTTTATTAATTTTGTAGATGAGGTAAGTGTTGCATTTCTTAATAATGAAAGTATGTGTACAAAAAAAACGAACGCTAAATCAATTTTTGACACATCAAGCCCCATAAACCTAATTCGGATGTCTGAAACGTCATTTAAAAAAAAGATAAATTATTTAATACGTCATATTGCGGTTTGGTTAACGCGCAAATACGAACATATGGAACTATTATTGTAATATTAAATATAAAAACCACAATTATAAAACGATACTTTTTGTAGTAACAGATAATTTTCTTCTTCTTTTGTGATGGAAATGTCTAAAAAATCTTATATTTTTCTTTCTTATGAAATCCAAAATATGAATAATAAAGTGAAAGTAAAACAATTCATCTTTTTGTATATATGAACCTGCGTTAATACAGAGGTTAATAAGTCACTTGCGATTGAAAACAAAAATTTTAGCGATTCTCGTATATCAGAGAAAATAGACAGATTTAATGCCAATATTGAATATGAAACATCTTTGGGAACTGAGATATTTGCGTACTGACCATTGATACTAATAGTGCCCATGATAATTTGATATAAACCTTCAGTTAGTAGTGAGATGATTATTATTATTATTATTATTGAGATGATTACGCATATAAGAAATATAATTATCAATAATTATAATATGCAGAAATTGAAGTTGAACAAGTTGATTACAAGATGAATATTAAACTAACAAGTGAGACTCTCTTTAATTTTGCACCAAGACGGTTACTATAGAAGAGCGTGTTGCTTTGCGAGAAATTATAAACGATCTTTTAAAAAAAGGTATCATCAGGCCATGTGACTCAGCATATGCATCACCGATTGTGATGGTTAAGAAGAAAATGGTAATTTCGTAAATGTGTGGATTATCGAACATTAAACAAATTTACTTTAAAAGATAATTTCCCAATATCCTTAATTGGTGACTGTTTAGAATATTTGCGGGAATAAAATTTACTCTTCATTAGACTTACAAAACGGGTGAGGAGTCGAAAAAATATACCTAGTTTGTAACACCGGATGGCCCATTGAATATAATAGGGTACCTTTTGGATTGAAAAATGGACCATCGGTTTTCCAGCGTTATATACGTCGGTGTTTGCAGGACTTGATAGATCAAAGAAATTGTAGTATACCTTGATGATATATCCTAGCATCGACCGATTTAAAATCACAAATAGAATTGCTAACAGAAGTCCTTAAACGTCTTGCTAAGCGTGGATTAGAATTAAACGTAGGCAAATGTAGGTTTGCTTTTCAGGAGATAAAATGTTGGCTTATTCGATTAACGAGAATGGAATTAAGCCAAGTGATGATCATGTTAACTCAATAAAAAATTATCCTATGTCCGAAGTTTAAAAGAGGTAAAGCTTGCTTAGGACTCTTCTCCTATTCGAAAATTTATTCCGAACTACGCGAAGATTGCTAATCCTCTACAAAGTTTACTTAGAAATAGATCAAAATTTGAAATCAACGATCTATGTATTAAAGCTTTTGAAGAACTTAAATCTAAGCTTATGTCAAAGCCAATTCTATCAACTTATAACCGATAAAGAGACAGAACTGCATACAGATGCCAGTAAAGTAGGTTTGGAGCTGTTCTCTTGCAGCGGCAAGAAGATGGAAAATTTCATCCGGTATTTTATTTCACTAGCAACACAACCACATGAGTCACGTCTACATAGTTTTGAGCTGGAGACACTCGCAATAATACATGCGTTGAAGAATTTGATTGCTATTTTCGAGGAATAGCTTTCAAGGTTGTTACGGATTGTACGTGGTAACTTAACTCTTAATAGAAAAAACGTTTGTCCGAGAATAGCCGTGAGCACTGGAATTACAAAATTGTGACTATAAATTCAACATCGAAATGGGGTGTGGATGCCTCCAGTAGATGCCATAATTCTGAGTTCCGTGAAAAACATGCAATTAAAACGCACGGCATATTGACGACAAGAAGCAAGAAAATTTATCCTATGCAGCAATTTCATCTCTGACGCCTGAGAATGAGCCAGTTCGCAAACAATTGGCACAACCTGGGCTGTCAGATGTGATGTCCTCTGAAGAGATCAGTCAAACTATCGATGAGAGTTATAATAATCATACTGAGAATTCTAAGAACGTAACGGTATTGCAGATAATATCAAATGTCAAGTAGTTAATCCAGCGGATATGAAATACTTAGACTTCATGACGCGAGCAGTTCAGAATAGACATGAACACATTTTAAAACTTGGAGAACGCTTAGAAACAAATTGTAGAATGTTACAAGTTACAGGACGGTATAGTTTTTGGACAAATCAAATCAAGTTTCCTCCAATTATATGTTCCATCGGAAATGGAATCTATTGTAATGCGTATTATTCATGAAAAAATAGGTAATTTAGGAATAGAAAAGACATATGACGAAATTCGAAAGTTTTACTGGTTTGCAGGTATAAAGGATAAAATTGTAAACTATATAAATATTGCATTAAATGTATAATGTGTTCCACACCAGTTCGAATATATGAAAGGAACGTCCATAGTATTGCAAAAGAATCAGTGCCGTTCCATACATTACATGTGGATCATTTTGGACCTCCACCTTCAATAGATTCGCAACGGAAGCACATATTTGTTGTTATTGATGCATTTAAAAAATTTGTAAAGTTATTCGCTGTTAAATCAACTAGTACGAAGGAAGTAATATCATGTTTTGAAAAGTATTTTACCAGTTATAGTAGACCCAAACGAATAACAGGAACGTGTTTTACATCACTTGATTTACTTCTTATCTTTTAAAATTGGTTCAGCTCAGGCTAATGGATAGGTAGAGAGGGTTAATAGTACATTGAAGAGAGTGCTGGCAAAACTAAGTAATCCAATTAATCACGCTGATTGGAGCAAGATGTTAGTCAAAGTCGAATTTTCGTTGAATAACTCCAACATAGCTCCACAAAGTATACACCATCTCAACTCTTATTCGGGGTTAGCCAACGTGGAACTACCATAGACTATCTCAGTGAACATTTAGAAAATAGGCAAAACTCAAGTAATATCGCCTTAATTAAATTAGATCAGATGCCTCCAATAAAATTCAGAAATCGCAAGAGAGGAATCTTAAGTATTTCTTCAGAGAAGTGAACCTGCAAAAGTGTATGAAAAGGGGGAATTTGTTGTTATAAGAAATATTGACAACACGGTAGGAGTTAACAAAAAACTAATTGAAACTTTCAAAGGGCCATACGTTATCCATAAAGTGTTACCAAATGACAGATACGTCATTAGTGACATAGAATATGTTAAATAACTCAGCTCCCATACATTGGTATTGTACAAGCATCTCATATGCGCAAGTGGCTTCTTAAATAATCAACTTCCTTAAAGAAAGCAAACACTAATATGATTGTGGGCAACCATAAAGTCAGAATGGGCGAAGTATGAAAGCAAAAATAGTAATAAAGTTCAAATGGAAAAAAATCTACGTTCCTTCAGATGTAAATTACATGTTATGTTAAGCTAGTATTAGTTGGAAAATAATTTGATGAGTGTGCGGTATACATGTATCATGTTGGTATTTCGTAGATGTAAGCATGAGTATATGTGACCGGTCTATGGCTTATGACTCAAAAAAAATTTTTTTACTTTTTTTCTGGTTTCGATAGTTTTTGAGACGCTCTTTCAAGTGGTGAAAACTAGGAGCCCTAACTTGCTTAGAAGTGTACTAAAAATGTAGAGAAAGAAGAGCACAAATGAAAGACGATGAAGCCTTTGGTTCCTTCGATGCCACTTTGGTGGGTGGTGAAGCATCCTCAGATTTTTTGGACTATCGGTCAGAAACTGGTTTGTGCTTTGCCTTTTGCGCATGACTGTTCATAATGCAAAAGAAAAACTACTAAGAAACTGAAGAAATGCATTGTTTATCTTTAACAGCTGTTTCTCGCAATTTCTTTTTTGAGTCATAAGCCACCTTTTCATAGGCCGGGTCGCATATGCTGATGCATTTAGATAATGTGTTGTTTTTAACAAGGTAAACAGAGTAGTATAATGCGTATATACGCTAACAATGTAATTATTCTACGTGTATATTTGATATATTCTACGTAAATACGCTCAAAGTATATTAGCTCTGATATATTTAAGTTGTGCTGATATGGCAACCTAATGTAATAAGCAAAGAAGGAAGAGAAACGAAAAGAATAAAAGAAGCAGTTGTATTCGGAGAAGAAAAGAGATCCGTTGCATATTACACGTGTAATCGGGTCAATGAATTTGTGAATGGATCTTGAGATTAATTCTAGGTTTTTGAACTTTTAATTCGTTAATAATTCTGATAAATTTTTTAACTTTAGTTTTTGACTTTTGAAAATTAAATTACAATATTCATCAAAGTCTCCGTTTAAAAAATCAAAATTTCTCCGTCCGCGCTAATTATAGTTTAAATGGCTCAAGTTTATTACAAATAAAAGAAATAAAGGCGCAATTTTATGTTAATACAATCTAGGTTTCATAAATTTTTTTCATTGCAGTAGGTGCTACGTCCTTTTCTGATGATAAGTCAATGTCATTTCCACTTTATTATATACATTGATTTTGGATTACAGCGGAGGTCATATATGCGCCTGGGGTAGGTACCTACACAGTTTTCTATTAATACTAGTAGTTATTGCAGTCCAATATTATGGAAGAACTAGCAGAATGGCAGACGTCTTTCTGCTGTATCTTTGGTCTATCTGCGTAACTTTGAAGAAGTTTTTACCTCTTATTCTCCTTCCCCTTCCACCATCTTTTTCTTATCCATCTTATCGACACCTCCCTCTGCTTTTCTCTCTCCCTGCATCTCTTTCTGCCTCTCCGTCTATTCCTTCACTTTTTTTCTGCTTCATCGATCCCTATCTCTCTATACTTCCCAAAAAAAAAGTATCATAATACTAATCTAGCAAATTGCTACATATATATATATATATATATATATAATATTGTATTTCACTGACTTCACTTGCAGTGACATGACACTACCATGGCGGAGCCACATGAGGTGCCAGCAGGGCGACATACATACAAGGCAACGCTCAAATAACATGTAGTTTGTTTTTGTTATTCGATGGCCTCGAGGTCAAAATCGTCAAAACTTTAAATACTAAATCAGATAAAAAAAGTATCAATGTTTTCCGGCAGTCGCCTGTATGGTTCCACTATGGGCAGTTTCTTAATCTTGTCAATATGCATTTGTGTGTACCAGGGCCCGTGTCGTGTAGTATAGCAGTATCATGGAGAAAAACCAATTTTACTGAGATGATATATATGAGTCTGTCAAACAATTTGTATATTTATATTTCAATAAAACATGGATCTAATCAAACACATTCATTCAAAGGATTCACCATTTCTATTGTGCTTTAGAAATGGATTCCAATCACGGATCGTATAGCACGATATCAACCCAGGGGTCAAGTTCACGTCCTGTGAAGTGATAAAATGAAAAAAAAATACCTATACAAACATTTTTTCAGAACGTGAATTGGCCCTCTGTTATCATTTTGTGACAATCTTGTTGTCGGTGTGCTTTAATTTACAACGAGATAATTAGTATTTAATCAATCTAATCTCCCTCTCAGGTTCTTTATCCTTCGATTTATATTGTAAACCAATGCATTTCATTGTACTGGCCTCATCAAGGTACTTTGCTTAATGATTTCGCTCTCTACCTCGGACTTGGTGCCAAAAGAGTCACGTGTGGAATACATGTGTTATTGCATTCGTCATTATCAAAATACTTACGAGTATGTATATACATAAATAAACAATTTATGCATGAGATTTATTGGTGTAATATAATAAAAGCCGTTTGTTAAAAAACAAAAATTTTTTTTCTGTTGATAGTAACTCTCATATATATACACTTACGTTTAAATGCAGGTTCTTTAAGGATACTCAGAAAATGTACATGCACGTAAATTTATCGCATTTCTTGATGATCATGGTGGAGTCTGGCATGACTTTGTTCAACATCAATGAATCGTTGGTGAGTTGAAAGAAATTTGTTATTAAGGTAATTTCTTTATCTGTATTTAATTAGCGAGAAATACTCATATTGCTTTATATAATCTGTTTTTGTTATGATAATTTCTTTAATTTTATTTAAATAATTTTATTTTCTTAAATTGAAAAAAGTTCTTTTTTGTAGAATAAATATATAACAAAATTATATAATATAATATTTCTTGTACGGGAAAAATTTTTGTTTATAATATATAATAATAAATAAGAATAGAAAAAAAAATTATGTTCTTAAAAATACCAGTGAAAATTTTTATCAAATTTCGTTAATAATTTTTTAATTTTGATATTTTAAGAAAAAAACTTCTATAAATTTTTAACTAATACTACATAGAACAATCTCAAAATCGTTTTCTAAAATTTTCGAAAATTTTACGAAAATCTTAAACCTTTTATTTGGAGTTCTGCGAATTTAATGAGTTGGCAACACTCATTGAATCGAAGACAGACGTCCCAATCCGTTTGGGAGAAACCAAAGGAAGACAGGAGTTGCATATGATCCATCAAGCAGGAAAGGTGTGGATAAACGCACGAGGCTGCAAAGTTTCCAAGATCATGTGCAAAGCCTTCGATATCAGACTCACAAATGTCTCATATTTCTGAAGGCAGAATAATTAAGGCGCACGATGGGCATACTAACTGGGCACTGCCCTATGGCATTACATGCTATTGGTTAGACCTCGTCAGTAACAGCAGGTGTGGGAAATGCGAGCTGCAGGAAGAAATAATTGAGCGCGATCTGTGTTCATGTTCTGCTCTTGGCAGAGGGACGGAGAGGGCTCTTCCGTTTGGTCATTAAATATTTTCTGGTAATGCTATGGACACATCAGTCTATGCGAGGTTTTTATTGACTGGCTAGATCAATCTAACTTAACTCTGTGAATTTAAATATGCAATTTTGTAGTCCTGCGCATTGATTTACGACAATTTTTTTCCATACAAAGTATGGAAATATACATTTTTTTGAAGAAAATCTAAGACACATTTCGGAAAAATTCGAAAGACTTTTAACTTGTACTTTATAATACTAAATTGACTGGCTATAATACTGCGCACCTAAAAAAATTTGAGACCTTCAAATAAAAAGTTTGAAACTTCTGTCAAATTTTCTCGAATTTTGGAAGTTTTTCGAAAACGTTTTTAATTAAGATTTGTATAATTTCAGTTAAAAATATTTTTAAATGTGGAAATAAAAAAGAGATAATTAAATTGATGAAATTTGAAAAATTTTTCCACTTGTTTTTCTTTTTTTTTGCTGTAAATATCTCAAAATATAAAAAAATTCACCTGCAATCTTCATCCATTATATAGGAAACTGACAAGCTGACTTTCGCTTCTATGGTAATGTTTTTAATAGGCTCCACTTGCATGTGCGGCATTATTGTTATAATGGTCAACAATTCAGCGACACTGTAAGTGTAAAGAAGCAGTTAGACCAGCCACCAAATTCCAAGTTTCGCTAACGCTAAAGGTACATCTCCAAAGATCTCTAAAACAGTATCAAGTGCTCAGAAAAGCATGCAAAATTTAGTACTTGCGGTCGATCGTAAGGAATAACCACCATAGTCCTATATGAAAGTGTAGGTGTTAGGATGTTACTACCTGTGACCATAGATTACTTAACTTCACATAGTATAATATAATAAAAGTAAAACTTGGTTCTCATTTGATGTCCAAACGATAATTGTCTTTATTTGCGAAGTTACCTTAGTATTTATAATTTATTCTAATTATTTTTATGAGCTACCTACATTACATATTTACGTTATTACATACTTACATACTAAGTGTACAAAATGTGAACTGCGTAGATAGGTACATATATTCGGCTCGGTGGGAAGCGCAAGCTCAGCGTAAATACATTATGCGGCAGTTTACTCACGAACGTACGTACCAAAAACGTGTGCAGCTGACACGACCTATCTTATGAGTGTGCAATGTAAACGAAACTCCCGACGTGCAACGCCCGTACGTACGTAGCCCGGAACGTAGAAATCAAAACAATTTTGATTTTTTGTCCGTAAAACGTGTCAGCTGATCGCTCGTCTCACTAGACAGAGTGCCTAGTAAACTTTTGTGTCGCTAATTTTTGACCGTTTGCATTTTTATGCAAAACACCTAATTAAAGTTTGAAAATTGTGAAATAATTCGAAATAATTATGTAAAAGTGCAGATTAGTATATATATGTAATCTTTTATTTAATATTATTCCAGCCTTTTTGCAACATCAAAAATAAATTGGGAAAAAGTTGATGTTTCCATAAGCATGCATGCAAAATGGTTAATGGCAACAGTGCTTATCTGTAAACAATACACACACAAATATCTTATGTACATGTACACAGGGCGCACACATGGTTCAACTATATACAGGTGGCTCATCTGTAAAGCAACAAAATATGTCTGTTCAAATTGTCAAAATCTGTGTATTGGTGTTGGTGCGAATGGTATGGAATGGAAACATAAAACTTAGCAGTTTTTAAATGTTGCCAATCTGTTGGTTTCATTTTGAGTTTGCCATCTCCTTTTGACAATCCCTTCGGCCATGCAATGACATAAATAAAATCAGCTGATAAGATGAGCCAACCTGTACATAATTGAACCATGGGCGCACTCATTGATTCGTACGGGCTTGAGGGTTCGGTCCAACGTGTTTCGTACGACCAACGTCCGTACGTACGGCACACGTCGGTGGTAATTGCCGCATTATGCGGCAGTTAAGTGGGCAACTACCCACGAACGTATGTACAAAAAACGTGTCAGCTGACACGACCTATCTTATGAGTGTGCAATGTAAACGAAAACTCACCGACGTTCAACGCACGTACGTACGTAGCCCGGAACGTAGAAATCAAAACAATTTTGATTTTTTCCGTAAGAAACGTGTCAGCTGATCGCTCTCTCACAAGGCAGAGTTGCCTATTAATATTTTGTCTGCTATGTTTGGACCAACTGTAGTTATTATACAAAAAGGCCTAATGATTGTTTTAAATTTTGTTGAAATATCCTAAAATTATTAATAAAATTGGAGGTTACAAATAATGAACTAGAAATTCTTAATGAGTATTTGTTTCTGCCATTTGCACCATGAAAAATTGTAGTTCCAAAAGTTGATGTTTGCATAAGCATGCATGCAAACCTGGTCAATGGCAACAGTGCTTTGCTGTAAACAATACACATACAAATATGTTATGTACATGCACACAGACGCACTCATTGATTCCTACGGGCTTGAGAGTTCGGTCAAATGTGTTTCGTACGACAAACGTCCGTACGTACGGCACACGTCGGTGGGTAACTACCGCTTTAGTGTGGGAAATACATAGTGGGACAAAAACTGAATAGAGTATGGAAAAATGCAGTTTTAGCGTAAACGTGTCATGGGAATAAATTGTGTGTAGGAAAAGATTTTTAGTGAGTAATTTGAAATAGAAGAAGCTTAAAGTTACGAGACGTAGACCATATGTATGTACAAATGAATGAATATGTATGTAAGATTCAATGCATCTCAAGACATACCAAAACGAAAATATGTGTTTGTTCAAATGAATGAATGACTGAATGAATGAATGCCACACCATCCGCCTTTGAAAGAGTAGTCATACATAATTTTGCACGAATTATTTATGGCTACTCAAGTGATATTATTAAATTTTGAATCCGTATGTGCTTACTTTGTTTGTTGTTTTTTTATTTTTATTTTTGTTTTGTTTTTTTGATATGTGCCTGTATTTTATGACATAAATTTAACTTGATATCAAAGAATAGTTTACATTTGTTTTTTGTGATTTCTTTTACATTTGCTTTTTTTTGTGTAAATATTTGTGAGTACTTAATGGAGATTGTGAGTAAGTGGAATGCTTTTATTTATTTAAGAGTGTGCTATTGTAATTAGTTTTCAAATTATTTCACTATTTTATTTTATAGTAGTTTAAGCATAGTTTTATGAATTCTTATTTATATTTTCTGCATTATAGGGAATTACTGTGTAGTTCATTTCTCTTTCGATATTTCCTACTGTAAAGGGGATTAAAGTGTAGTTACTTTTCCTATCGATTTTTCTATTCTAAAGGCTTACATTGTTATGTAAGATTATTTGTTTTATACTCAGCGTGCTTTGCACACAGAGTATATTAACTTTGATTGGATAACGATGGGTTGTACAGGTATAAAGGAATCGAGATAGATATAGACTTCCATATATCAAAATCATTTGTATCGAAAAAAAAATTTGATTGAACCATGTCCGTTCGTCTTTCCGCCGTTACACGATATATTGAGTAATATTGAGATATCTTCACCAAATTTGGTATATAAAAGATTTTATAAGGGTCGTGGACGAATAAAATAGCCACATCTTTGCAAAAAAGAGCTTTACATCAATGCTATTTTATTTCCCAAGTGGATTTATAACAATAATTATGAAAACTTCAAATTAAAAAAAAATTAACGATGGCACCGCCTCTTTTACGAATAAGCAATTTTCTATGTTTCCGGGAGCAAGGATTTTACCACGGATTGCGTAAATTTCCAATTGCAACGAGTAAAAAATATTAGTCCTGCTTATATTATTTTAGCGGACTGCTCCTAAATAGCAGTCTGCTTGTTATTAAGCAGATCGGGCAGGATCCTTTCAAGAGTTTAACAGTTCGCTTCAAATAGCAGTCTGCTGATAATACTTGAGTTGAAAAAAGCAAAGTTGGATGTAGTCCTGCTTAGATGTTTAGCAGACCGCTTTTTCATAGCAGTCTGTTTATTATCAAGCAGGTTTGGCAGGATCGCCATATAAAAATAAAAAAGTAAAACTTGGTTTATCGTTTGATATCCAACGATAATTGCCTTTATTTGCGAAGTTACCTAGTATTTATTACAAAACTATCTACCGTTGCCCAGCGTTGTTCGGCCTAATTCAATTGGAAAATTAAAACAATTGTTGTTTATTTATTTAAATGGTTCAAGGTCTCAATATTTAAATTATTATTACTCCAGTGCTTTTGGATACACAATATTTCTCGTTGTTCCATTTGTTGCATAAACAAACAAATCGGATGGTTTTCCAACTCTTGAGCATGCTATATATAGTTGGCATGTGAGAAGCAAGGATTTTCTAGATTTAAACTTGTAATGATTGTCTTGCGCTTTGTTGATGGTCATTGCAAAAGCCAGTCTAATAGGAAATTGTGTGCATTTAAACTCAAATTGCATATCAGTAGGTATAATTGGTATTCTTGGCAACAATACATCTTCACCTTTGAATTTGCCATTCAAAATTGTCGCTTCAATAACATTATTCATCATTTTTTTCACCTTCAGTCTAGTTCCATTGCAGAGATGCGGTGGATTAATATTCGGAGAAGAATAATGGGCACTCCTATTTTCAACTTCAGTAAATGTGCTGGTAATCCTGGCAAATCTAATGAGTTCAGAAATTCAGTTTGGTAATTCACTGCTTCCTCTTGCTCTATAACTGTATCAATCAATTTATATGTTAGCTTCTCCTGCTATACTGATTTGAATGATATTGTTAATGTCATTTTCGTCGATATTCTTCGCAGCCAATATTGCTCGTGCACTCAACCAATCGTGATTTTTGTAATTTTCGATGATGTTTGGAAAAACTTTCTGAATCAGCTCTTCTTTTGACATAGTCAAACTGCAAAAATCTGGTGCGAAAGTGATGCAATTGGTGGTAGCGTCAATTGGAATTTTCCCATTTCCAAAATCTAATAATTGTTGTGAAGAAATGTGCTGCTTAGGATCATTTTTTAATTGCACTCGCATATTGGTAGTTAGTTTTAATTTATGCACTCGTGATCATGACTTGATGCTTTTAGACATACGTTCAATTCATCAGCAGGTGTCGAACGTGGAATAACGGGCAAAGTTTTGAAATCACCTGATAATAAAATGAGTGCCCCATCAAATGACTGTTGATTACTACGAACGATCTTGCAATGTTCGATTGAGCGCTTGCAATGATTTCTTATGTGCCATAAGGCACTCATGCCATACAATGACCTTGCACGTGCTGAGTACTTTACCCACTCCATAATTTTTGGTAATATTGCATGTTGGTATTTCAGTGTATTGCAGATTCAATGGTAATTTAAATGCGGAATGTGCCGTTCTACCACCGTCTAATAAAGTTGCTGCAGTCCAGATGATACGTCTGCCAAAAACGACATGGTTTTGCCATCGTAGTTTGGTCAATAATAATGTTATGAGGAATGGTTTGTCTGTACCACCAGGTGCATCCAAGAAATATAACCCACCGCGTCCGTTCTCAACTGCTGTAATTATTGTATCGTATGTTACCTTTTGTTTTGGGTGAGCAATTCGGTTCATTCGATTGCACAAAGGTATTCAATTCATTCACTCGTCGCAAATTACAATCAAAAATATCAATAAGCTGAAGGATTTGGTGCTACCAATTCCTAATTGTGTTAAGGCTTTATTTACGATTGTCAAACATTTGTCCTCAAGCAAAATTAACGCCACATTGTAGATTTCAGGAGTAAACTGCATTTCGTTGTCTCTCCTTGTTACACGTAATCGATGTAATATGTCGTCACTCATGAAGTCTTTATGTCTTTCCCCCTAGATCTTTGGGTTTGAGGGGAAACATGCAGTTAATATGATTGCGAAACAATGTACGTATCTGATGTGGTGAAGAAGTTGTTGTTGCATCGGTGAGGCACGCTTCCCAATGTGCATCATTTTCAAGTAATTTAAATTTTGACAGGCTTCTAATATGTTTCACCAGTTGGTCACCAATTGTCTTCAACTCTTGAAATGATGTTGGTCTACGAACGTTAAACCAATAGCAACCGCAAATAAAGTACTCTGCATTATTTGAATGAACAGAATAAATTCGTCCTAGAGCATCGGATGAAAATACATTTGCATGTGTTTCAACTGGTTTACCTTGTTTGCGGCGTTGGAATTTTTCAGCTGAAGCATTCCACGTGAAATATGTTAGTACTTCAGAATAAAGCAAAGTTTTTGCGAACAGATCCTCTTGACATAACTTAAAAAATGCAGTTAATGGGCATTATTTGCTGTAAAATAAACACATTGTCCATTTTCCAGATGCACTGCCAAATGAATACGGTGTTGGATGTCTTTCATGTATCGAAAATGACAAAATACGGCATACTGCTTCATTGCTGCTAATATATCGTCCCATTTGATATAGATTGGTTCATCCATGTTTCAATTTTCTTTTTCTGCACCAACTTCCTTTGGTGACATACTTGCATATGTATTTGATTGATTGGACCGAATTGCAGTACTCTACATTGATGTGTGATTTATATGTTTCCGAAAGTATTGGAGAGTATGGCACAACGCAACGATTATCGACTTCAAGTTCGTTGTTCCTCACTGTCATTTTAATAGATGTAGTTGGCCGACGGCAATATTGCTGATATCCATCATTATCGGTTATAGTTTCTTGAATCAGATCTCTCGGATAACGTTTCGAACATTTTCCATCAATCATACATGGTGAATTGGGATTAAAAACTCCACATGGACCATGAATCGTATTTTTCGTAACGACTTCAAATAGTCCTGGATCGCTTTTTGAATTAGGAATTTCTGCTGAAATAACCTGGTCAATTATATCAGGAGTCAGTTTACGATTAACCAAACCAAAATATGTGTAATCCTCATTTCTGCCATTCTATCGAGTATATCCAACAACGAACTGCTCCATAAATATGATGTTTAGTAATAAAATCCATGAGAGATCTCAATTTTGTTTGAACACCCGGCAGCAATATCATGACCATCCGACGATGATTGTCCAGGCAATAAAAGCCGTTTGATTTCATCCCATGCTGGATTACAGCGCTGTTTTTAAAATGGAATACATTTTTAACGGGCATACAAATTTGATTTACCTGTAATTGGATCTCTGGGTTTGATGTTAAAGTGATAACCATCTTCTCTATGACAAAATATACAGGATACTGCAACGCATCGTATGATCGATGTGTTTCTGGTACTCGTTGAACGACATCATTTCTCCGATGCAAAATAATGTCCGGGACTCAAATCTTCTCCAACAATAACAATTGCAACTTCTTCAATTTTTGGTGCATTGTATCGTCTTTCGTGCTCCCCAGTTGGTCTTTTGTCCAGCTCTAATAACAATTTTAAAACCATCCCAAGGCATACGATCAAGTGCAGTTGTGAACAATCGGATCAATTCATTGTGCTGATGAACATTCCTTGTAATGATTAAATGATGTTTCGTTTTGTTACCATACTGATTGCACTGCGCTGATTTGCTTCATCATTCGAATTTCCCATGAAGTAAATTTGAAGGAAGCTTATGATCTGCATCTGTTGATGGCAATAGAGAGCCAGCACGATTATAAATTTGACCTTGGATTTTAAATGTTGGCATGTAATTGTCTGTGATATATTGGTAGCACCGAATGATGTCATTTGAAAACACGTAGTGTATTTGCGAATATTGGTCAAAAAATGTTTTGATTCTTGTGTTTCACCGGAAAGCTACGTAAATACTGGTTCTGGTGATGGAAGCAATTCTAGAAATTTAACCTTCCCGCTATAAAAACACATTCCTGGCGATCATTTGGAAACTTCAATGCATTACAATGCGTACAGGACTTTGTTCATGATTCCAATACTGATGGGTGGAAAGCCTATCGATTGAAAGTCCGGAAATGACGGACACGATTTATTTGTGTCGTAGTGTTCGTTATTCATATTTCGTACTTCTGGATTATTTGTGTTCGCAAAGCTCTGATTCTTAATCGTCCAGCTTCAATTCGTACCGTATGTTGTTCTTCGTTTTCATTAGCACGTGACTGTGCTGTTGGTAATTTGTTCATTTCATTACGCTGTTCATGTTGTTCCTGACTTCATTATTTCTGGCAACTGTATTCTGTTGATTTTTCGTTTATTCCGACCGATTTTTTGTCCGTTTCGGCGGCATTTTTTTCAATTTTGGTCCTTAAAATATATGTACTGAATACATTGGTATTCAAAAATATTGACATGGTGAACGATTTTCCTTCTCTTGAGAGTTTTCGTTATCGATGCCATTTTTAAAATGATAACTAAACTTAAAATAACTTAGTGTTCGTAAAAAGTGTGCACTTAAAATCGAAATGTAAAAAATGTGCACTGATACTGAAAAAGAATGGAATTTCATGAAATATTTGTTTTAAATTTCTGGCTAGATATGAAATGAATTAATTTTCTTTCCAATAAGAATTTTCAAACGCACAAACGAGGCAATAACATTGCGAATTCGTATTGAAACTGTCAAATATTGAAAATATGTACCATGTAGGAAATTGGCATTTACAGCTACTGACACCTACCGGAGGTCTCGGACCTGTTCCTAAACCATTTTCAGGACTGGATGAAAAAGCTTGTATAATGGTTTAGCTATATGATGTATAATTTTTGATTCTATAAGCCTCACACAAACGGACATTCATTTTTATATATATATGATATTCTAATAAATTCTTATGAGCTACCTACATTACATATTTACATAATTACATACTTACATACTAAGTGTACAAAATGTGGACTGCGTAGATACATATATCGGCTCGGTGGGAAGCGCAAGCTCAGCGTAAATAACATTAGTAATGCTACAATAGATTACTACTTTTCCGCGCACTGGTACTTCTTTGCCCTTGATCAAATATTGCCTTCATATTAGCGATGTGGCAAACTGATGAGAGCGGTTTTGAACAATTTCACCAATTCATAGTTCTGATGAAAAAATCTTTCAGAGATCGCAAATAATCGCTCTTTTTGTATGTGAGCAAATTGTGCAACGCTCATCCAACTCACGATTTTCATCTCCGATAAAATATATTTGCAAAAATGTATGGTTAGCGTCAGGAAATGGTAACAATGCACCCGCTCGATGATAAACCTGACCTTGATCTGCAATACGTATGCAATGTAATTTGATGTTGGATCAGAATCCTTAAAACATTGTAGAAAACTGTTACTTAGATCTATAGAACAATTAGATATTCCACATGAAGTAATCACCTTAAATGTCGGCATAAAATTGTCTCTTGTATATGATTCATAAAATGCTTGGACATTGGTGATCCTCCAAAAATCAATGAGTGCAATGGATCAGGTGGAATTTCAAATGCCGGCAATTTCACTTTGCCATTAGCACAACACATGCCAGCCGTTTCACCCAGAAACTTAGCTGCTTCACACAGTGGACATATCGCACTCATTAATCCAATATATCCATGCATACTGTAATCAATTTGTGGATCGTAATTAAAAGCAGCACGATACATATTTTCTAGAACGCGACACCGTATTTGTCCTGGTCGTACTGGATTTCTTTGCCGCTGTGGTTCTGCAGATCTATTTCGTGCATATCGTTCACGTCGTATTTCATTTTGTTGTGGACAGGTCATCAATACTTTGCGCTCATCTTTGAAGTAACATTCTATTAGCACTACGCGTACGTCGATCGATATTTTGACGCTCTGACTTGAGGCATTTTCTTCAAGAGGAAGGAAAAAAATTCACTCTTAAAACTCCACGTTCAACGCAAGAAATTTAATTTAAGAAAAGCACATGTGCAAACAAAAAATGCGCGGTCGAAATACACCCACACCTATAGTCCAAAAGACAAAACGAAAATACAAACCGTTGCAAACTTTTTATGAAAAACACAATAAAAACACGTGCGCTCGATTTAGATACAGGTGGATTTACCAAATGTATTCTGTAAAATGAACGAAGGAAGAACATTTTGAAAAAATAAATTTGAGGAGAAAAACATGATACACCATTTGCCACAATTTTCTACTATTTTTTTGTTTCAACGATACGACGTTCAGAAGTGTCAAAATGTGCGTGTGGGAATTAGGTGAATTGGAATGGAATGAAAACATAAAATTTGAAATTTTGGTTTGTGTGTTGTAAGATTGAATTGTGTTCAAGTTTTGGTTCATTTTGAGTTTGCCATCCTCTTTTGATAATTCCTACTCCAGTGAAATGAAAAAATAATATCAGCTGATGAGATGAGCCACCCAATAGTTGATGCATTCCCTTATACTTATCTTTCTTTTTCTCTCTGTTTTTCGATTCTTTCCA